>CM076584.1:736087430-736238300 GCA_034641835.2 Pinus albicaulis | reverse complement strand
CTGTCATACATAGCCTTAGAAGTCTTCAAATTTGCAACAAATGGAACAAGAGGATCCTTAATGGATTCAACAATGACCTTTGTGCCCTAACTTCTCCTTTCTTGTGTTTTGCTAATTCTTGAGTCTTGTCTTTGCTAGGTTTAGTAATTTCTCCAAGAACATATTCCATTACTTCATCTTTTGTAAGTGTCAAGTCAATCCTTTTCTTCCATGCTAGGAAATTTGCTGAGCCAATGAGCTTATTGCTTTCCTTACAGAAAGAACCCATATGACTTGTAGAATCAGACATAGAGCAACAATATGGTACTTGTCAATCAAGATTCTTCCCTTCTTTGATGATGTCTCCAACTAGCTTGAGACTTTCAAGATCTTCAAAGGGACTTCAATGATGTCCTAGAAAGATATCTTCTAGGATATATTCAGTAACAACTTCAAAGGGTGATGAATGATACCATATTCAGTAACAACTTCAAAGGGTGATGAATGATACCAAGATCCTTTGATGCTTCCTTCAAAGATGTCTTCCAATGAATAGATCTCCTTCGAAGAGAGATAAACAACGTACTTGTAATCTTCCTCTTTAGGATTTCCTTTGATGAGGTCTTGATGTAGTCTTCCGCAAGAAATTTCCCTTAGCAAACCTTTCTTGTGTCCACAAGATGATCCTTCCAGTTGCCTTCTTATTCACCTAAGCTCTGATACCATGTTGGAAAATGCAGTATGGCAGTTATTAATTCGATTTTCTTTAACATAATAATTGTTTGTGAGCTTTATTTTATCTTCTTGTGGTTTCTTTATTAGTTCTTCATCAAATAATTATCAAAAGAAAAATAATAAAGACAAAGGACACAAAAATTAGGCTCCAAGCCAGGGCAAAACCCTCGAAGGGGAAAACCCGAAAAAACTCTTCTTCTTATAGAATCAACGTCAAATGAGACAACGAAGACCCAAATCCTAGACCAAGTCCTCAAAGTACCAAGTCAACCCTTCAAGAAATCCTTCGAACAAGATCAAATCAACAAGGCTCAATCCTGCATCAACCAACTTTTAGCTGCAACTTCGATCCCTAGCTTCGACCCTGCAACTTCAACCTGCAACTTCGACCCTACAGGTGCTTTAGAAACCCTAATACAATTCTTCAAGAAGCCCTCCTTTGGGCAAAACAAACTTTCCCAAGGACAACAAAGTCAAAACAAGATATTTTGATCTTCTAGCAATTCGATCCTGCAACTATGATCTCTTGCAATTCAAACCTGCAATTTGGACCTTCCTGAAAGTTGCAAAAGTCCTAGATTTCACACGTGTGAGAGAAATAGAGCCCAAAAAAAGACTTTCTTCCTTCTTGGATTATTCTTGCTTTCTAGAGCTTCGCTCTCCCTTTCTTGCCTTTCCCAACTATAGATCGAACTTGTTCTTGAGAGATCGAACTTGTGTGAGTGAATGTGTCAAATGAGGTCAAAGCTGCCTGTATTTATGGCTTTTCCAAGGGGTTGAATTCCCTATTTTAAGCCGACTTGAAGTTGCCAGGGCCGACTTGTACTTTGGAGGTTTCCAAGATCTTCTAAACTCAAATTTATAACACTTAAAACTCAAGGCTTTGTAAAGTATGTCTAAGAGGAAGATACATGATTTATGAGAAGATTTTATAAAAAATATGTTGAGAAGAAGCCTTGCACAAGAAAAATGCAAATTTTGATTGTAGCTTGCTAGTGTTCGACGTAAGAAAGCATAGTTAGAGAGCATGGTCACTTTCAGTTGATGGGTTAAATTAGCTTAATCGAATGAATGCTCTTTAAGCAAGAGTTAATGCTATTGTAATAATTAGTCTTCATCACTTTAGAGAGTACCTTATGCTAGTATGAGGCTATAAGCTATAAAATGGTTATAGTAAATACATTGCAATTATTGAGGTATTTGTAAAGACTACTGTTAATTGGGCAGCGCTGGGAGAAATTCCCTCCATTGGACAACCTTTTTCATCAAGAAAGACACCTACTAGCCCTAGGAAGAATTTAATTTGGTCAAGGAAAAAAATAATTTTTAAGGTGAAACCCACAAGTGCACAAGAGTTCAGGTCGACCTAAAAGACAATTTGGGTCTCCTCCACCATGTGAAAATTCAAAGTCCTCTGGAATCCTACTGCAAGAAACTAAATTACTTCTCCTACTTGTAAATTACATTAACAAGTTATTTTGCAGATTACTTTTGAAAACATTGAAGCAATTACTAAAGCAACCTTCACTTAATTAAATTTAGATGTGGAAACAGGAAACTGAGCAAAGGAAAAACATCACACAGGACACCGTTGTTTTTGGACAAATGTCCTCGGAAAAAACCAATGCAGGAAAATTGGTGCAACAGATCTGAGGGTTTTATTATTAAGAAGAAATTATTTTGAATACATCTCTGAATGTCTCACCGAACAATTCAGTTACAAATAATATGACTGATAGAAAGATTAGTGAGGTTACCTCACACTATCACTGGAAATCCCAGCTGGATGTTCGTGAAGGACGAAAAGAAGTGCGAGTTTCAAGGTGGCCACCCTAGTCCTTCTTGGTCATTGTTCTTTACAATTCTACCCTTTTTGAAAAGGCACGGGGTTTGGAAAATAGCTCTTCTTGTTTTTCTGCTTGAGATTTCCCTTGTGAGGGGGTGGGAGCCACCTTCTCTTTCTTTTCTGTTATATGCATATGTGTTTTTTTTCCCCTTCCCTTCCTCTTGTCGGTCCCCAGCAACGTTACGGAGAAGAAATGGGGGAACTGTTGCGGTTGGGTCTTTGAGAAGGATGAAAAGTGGCGGGAGCTCCTAGGTTGGCCACCTTAGTCCTTCTCGATCACTGTTCCTTGCAGTTCCCCCATTTTTGCAAAGGCATGGGGTCCGGTTTGTTTATCTCCTTCCCTTTAGTGAGAGTGTTATGGGAGTGCCATATCTTGAGGGGGAAGGGGGCTTGTTGCTTGGTTGCGATGTATCGTATGTTGGGGTTGGCTTTAGCCATTTCTCGTGGAGGTGCGATTTTTTGGCAACACACCTAAATCCACTTCTACAATCTGATATCTCATTTTGTTATGATGAAAACATAGTGAAATGCGATAGTGTGAATTGCGTAATCTCGCAATTCATCGAGTGTTTTTTGAACGCAATTTGCGCCCGAGGCTTGGGTCGAGGGCAATATCTCGCCCGGGTCAGATCTAATCTCAAACGCGTCCTTGCACAGGAAAGAGGAGCAATGGGAGGTGGTCGTCCGGTTTTAATGCGGTCCGCTTGTCAAATGTGGTGCGATGTTTCAGCTGCGTGCGTTCAAGAAGCTGGTGATCTTGTCTCCTTGGCTGGGCGTGCCTCCGACAAGCTTTCGCATAGTCACTACGTAGTCCCAACGTCACCCGTCCCGGGCATTGCGTCACTCAATTTTTTGGATCGACCGCTTCTTTCGTGGTACTCGATCTCTCGCTCCGCTCACCGCTTCTCGCTTGAAATCAAATTCTCAAAGAACCTTTCGGATGTCCTTTCGTCCTTTGCGCAACCTCTCGTGTGGCTCGCATGGCTCCGTGTCGCCTTTGCTCTCGCGCCAGAGTCGTGCCGATCTTCTTCTCCGCCCTTCGTCGATGATTCTCCTGCTGAGAAAGATTTCTCTCCGGACACCGTCGCCCTCAACTGCGTGAAGAATATCTGTAGACTCTGAAAGCCTCAGGATTGCCACTAAAGCAAATCGATCACTTGATCCTTTTGGTGTATTTTCCAAATGACCCCTCAAGCCTTCCTTATAGTCTTCTCGAGACTTCAACGACCGAGATTAGATCCCCAATCAACACTAAGATTACATTTAGACTTGATCTCCTTTTTCTAGAAGTTTCACCCAGCGCTTTACCATCACCCATTAATTATTTTAATTTCCTAAGTTAGACTTAGGGTCCTCATTAAAAATACTCAATTTATCAAATAAAATTGTTTCGTGGAATTTCCCAAAATAATTTCTCGGGTTATTTGGACATAGAATGTTTCACAAAGTTTGAGACTTAGAGCACATCCGATGCTACTCGCAAATCAACACTCCTCTAAGGAATGTGCTCTAGCAAATATGCTTACGCATTACTGCGCCACTCGAAGCATTCCCTACGTTGTCGATGTCCGATATGCTTCCCATCAATCATCATATGCTGTTTAACCGATCACTGGCTGCTAATCTTGCCACAATCAACACCGCATCCATATCAAAGAATCCCCTCTCAAATGATGCATCTATTGCTACACTACCACCGCTAACTCTACAAAGGCAACTCACCGCTAAGAGAAGCAATCGAAGAACATCCAGTAAATTCTAAACAAATGTTCGTGATGCATCTCGATGTCGAACTTCTTATCATATAGTCTCACACTGGTCTTCTCCAAAGCATTGTGGTTGGGCAGCCATCAAGACTGGTCCTCTAAATGCTGCACCCCTCTCGAAGCTTCCCGCGTCGCTAACCACCGTATTTGTCGCTCCAACACTCTCCGCACCACCGAAGACTCCTCCACCGCTATTGCCGATCTTGGCACCGTAGTGTGTCATGATCCAAAAAGGTGGACTCCTCAAGGATCCCCGCTAATCAAGTCCTCGCGAACTTACAACTCAATGTTGCCCCATGTCCTTCCTAGAGATGCAATGGCACTCATGGTATACAGTACTATCCCCCCTCGATATTTCATGGCGCATCCTTTGGATCATGCTTCTGCCCTTGTCCTTTTCTTCAAAGGACACCGGGTAGCGTAATGACCAAGTTCACCACACTTGAAGCACTTTATCTTCGAGACATCTTTCATGTCTTCGCGTCTCGTTGTCCTCGGGATGCAAGGGTCTCCGCGTCTCCTCCCCCCGCTTTCTTACCCTATCCACTACCATTGCCGCTCTGCCAAGTTTACACTTGACCATGTCCCTCCTTAGCTCTTCTTTCTCTTGTCAAGAGCAACCCACATCTCTTCCCAAATCGACACAAGATTTGCTCACTAGATGTTCGATGAACACTTCTTGCTATTCTTCGCAGGATCGCGTTAAGAGCCGTCCCACCACACAGAGGAGAAGGGGGGCTCATCACGCGGAATGACTCAGATTTGCTCGAGCTGCATCGTAACAATGCGTCTCTTTCGCATCCGCATCATCCTTAGTTTGCTCTAAGTACATCTTCAGCAGTCTTTAAGAGCTCTTCATGCTCTCCTTCGCTAAGGCTTCCCAGCGCCACTGGCTGTCCTTGCCACTGATATGGACGCAATATGATATTTGACTCCATCAAGCAACAACCTGCCTTTGCCATATTAGTCGTGGTACTTCTTCGCCGGATCTCGATCTCGCAAGGACAACTACCGTACTGGCATGAAAAAGCTTCAGATCGTACTCATCTAGAAGTCATGTGATTTTCGCTCTTCGCATCACATAGTTGGAGGCTCCCTCCAACCGGTCCTTATGCCCATGAGTCGCCATGGCTATCAAGAAAATGTCGACCCACTCCTCTTCTTCCCCTCTACGCAACGCGTGAATGGATTACGCACTCTTTCCTGAGTTTGATCTCCACCTGATTTGTTGCTCGATCTTGGAAAAATGAAATTCCCTGGCCAGGGAACTTCCGTAGGAAAATTTTCCACTGCACTTCCGCTTCCTCTTCGACGACTCTTTCGCTCTAATAAAACAAATTCTTCTGAGAAAGCCGCGTCTCAATAGCTCCGCACCGTCCTTCGGCTCGACAAAATCCCGATCTCGAAGCCCTTCCTCTCCATCGACTCACTCAAAGCAGTGAGACTTTCGAAATTTTTAGCCTTCTAGGCCCGGGATCGCGCAACCTCTCGGGGATTCAAATTGTCGTCCGCAACTATTCGACTTCGGTCACGACCGCTTCATCCCCGTTTCACCCGCAACGCTCCACAAGCTCTCCGATACCATGTGAAAATCTCCAAGTCCTAGATCTCGAATCCCATCGGCAACAACCAACATTTTCCTACTTGTAAATTACATTAACAAGCTATTTCAGATTACTTCAAAAACATTGAAGCAATTATTGAAGCAACCTTCACTTAATTAAATTTAGATTCGGAAACACGAAACCGAGCAAAAGGAAAACATCACACAGACAACGTTTGTTTTTGGACAAATGTCCCCTGAAAACCCAATGGCAGAAAACCGATGCGTGAGATCCGAGGGTTTTATTATTAAGCAACAATTATTCTCGAATATCTCAATGTCTCATCGACACCCGCCACAGAGAATATGATCGACAGAAGATACAGTGAGGTTACTTACACTATCTCCAAATCCCTGGCCGATCCGACCATTAAATGATTTTCCTTGACAGCTCGCGTTGTCTCTGCTAGCCCCAACGACACTCTCCTGGTACTATGGCACTTAGTTTCGGATTGGATCTCGCTCTCCGTAAAATTCGATCTCTACCTCTCGATCTCACACACCGGTTCCCGTGCTTTTGAAATCAAATCTCTTAAACCCTTTGGATTTCTCCGGCCCTTCCAACTCTGGCTCGCGTCACCCTCTTTGGCTCTATGTTGGAGCTCGTTGATCTCTCTTTACCCTTCTTCTCATGATGTGATTCTTCGGCTAAGAAATATTTCTCTTTCTGATAATGTCTTTGCCCTCGCTGCGTGAATCTCTAGATCGAAGTTTTCCTCGAGCAATCGGCCACCAAAGAAATCGATCACTCTGATCCTTTCTGTATTTTCCAAATGACCCTCAAACCTTCCTTTATAGTCTTCTCGTTGAGATTCAACGATTGAGATTATATCTCCAATTAATGACTAAGATTATATTTAGATTCTTGATCTCGTTTTTTTCTAGAAGTTTCACCCAGCTTTAATTAATACCCATTAATTATTTTAATTTCCTAAGTTAGACTTAGGTCCCTCATTAAAAATAATTAATTTAATAAATAAAACTGCTTTTTGGTCTAATTTCCCAAAACAATTTCTCGGGTTATTTGAAATGCATGTCTTTAGTTCTCCACAAAGTTTGAGACTTAGAGCACATTCGATGCTACCACAAATCAACACTCCACATAAATGTGAGCATATGTCACGTGCTATTTCTGGAGCATTATCATCACACAACATATATTCTCTCTCTTCTTGATTGGTTTGTGCTGTGTTTACAATTGAGTTCGAGGCTCACATGTGCAAAGGAAGGAAGGAAATTTGTTTGCTGTACATTGGCTTTTCCTCGCTTAGGGCTTCTTGACCATCATTGACCAAGGGAAGAAAGACTCTAGTTTGTCTTGGGAAAATCTCTATTTTGGAAGGTCAATTGATTTTGGTTAAGAGGCTTTAAGTTTTCTCGCGCTAACCAAGGTTGACCGCAGACTTTGATTGAAGTTGATTGCAAAAATTCTCAAGTTTGACCGCAGTTTTATCTTCATTTGATCGAGCTTGTTGATTGTTTTAACTAGATTTTATTAGCAAAGAAGGCCGTGATACTTCGATTGTTGATCAAGGATTTGGAGGTGCTTGACCATTGGACATCGATTTCAGTTAGGGCATTCGATCAAGTGCCGACTTGACAAAAAATTCGCGACTTTGACTTTGGATCGATTTGACTTTTGGGCTCATCTCTATTGGATATTGGTTAGTTGAATTGAATAGTCAAAACTTTTTGACATTTTATTGTTGATGAATTGAACATTGTATCTCTCCACCTAAATATCTGATGATAACTATTAGAAGAAGAATTTTGAAAGGGTTTTCTCCTGTGGGGTTTTTCCCTGCCTGGCTCCTCTCACCTTGTGTTCCCTTATTATTGCTCTTTGGTCATTTTCTATTGGGGTATCGATTTTACCTGCTTTATCTACAATTGCTTATCATTATTGGAAGATTCAATTTATTGGAAAAAGATTGAAATTGAAGAAGATTAACATGGTAGCTGAGTTGAGGTGAAGACAAGCCTCCAAGAGATAAGAAACAAACAATCACCTTGAAGGGATCTATTTCAAAGAAGTTACTTTGGTCAAGATGTCTACCCTATACTTCATGGATGGAAGAAGTCAAATGACTCATCAAATTTTGTTGCTTGAAGATTAGGTTGGAAGTGACATCGGGATGAAAATGATGTTTTGGAGTATGTGGAAGGACAAAATTTAGCCTGATAAATGCTCTCACTCATTTCGCAGCGCCAAGTACAAGAAAGTTGAGGACCAAAGCCAGAAAATAATTATCAATTCTTTGAAAGATCATTTTCTTACTTGCATTGGTGTTGAAGAAGTCCATGGATGTCTACATAAGCTAGTTGGGATGTACGAGGTCACCATCAAACCCTATTCTCCCTCCTTGAAAAATCAACCAAGGACATCATGATGAACAAGGGTGAGGATCGCGTGAGTCATACTTCATGAGATTATCACAACTCGGGGATCAATTGGCTGTGACGCTGAGAATTCATGTCTTATAGAGAGCTAGTTTTGTTATGTTGCTCAAGGTCTTCCCGCAATATGGGAGACATTCATTACAACTCTTAGTAACAATGACAAATTCCCTATATTGACAGAATCGGTTATAAATGCAAAGAAGAAGAGACCAAGATGAGTTTCAGAGGGACGCATTCACAGCATGAAGGAGAACCCTCGCATTTGTTGCTCGAGACAAGAAGAGGAAAGGAAGAGGAGGTCCATCTAATTGAAGAAAGCCCGTTTCAACATCTGTGGCTCTAATAAAAGACTGGCATGGATGTATGATAAAAAGAAAGTTGAGCTGATAATTACTGCTGATATATTACCATGTCAGAATGTCCAAAAAAGAGAAGAGCCCAAGGTCCAACTACAACAACAATCGTGGCTTCAATAACAACAACAATGATGAAGAAGAAGAGATATCAAATTGATAAAAGAAGAAGATGCTCCCGATGTTCATGAAGAAGGCCAAACGTCGTCAAAAGAGATCAAGGAATCATAAGGTATGGAAATAATGCAACTGCCATTCCAATTGAATATATTCTATTTGCCTTTCAGTTCCTCTCCTCTCCTCTAGATTCATTCTGATGGTTGGTAGATAGTGGGCCTCAGATATTTCTTTATATCATGGAAGTCCTCTCAAACTCGGTTGCGAGGAGACTAATTTGAAGATCATTCTTGGGGACAACTCTACCTAAGTATTCAGTGAAGGTTTGTTCTATACTACTGATTAGGAATTGCATTTCTCATGATGTTATGTAGGTTTTTTAGATCAAGAAGAACCTTTGGTATCTATATTTGCTTTAAGACAGTGATAGAAGAGCTGTTTACAAAAGGAAAGGTCCTCACCGCCTATAGTAATTCTGCATTTGAGGATGGCTCCACGGATCTAGAATTGAAGGACTCTATAGAGCACAGAAGATCAGATGGAAAGAATGGCACATGATTGCAAATCATCAAAGTGAGTTATGACATCGGTTATGACTGGTTCACACTATGAAGCCCTACCTAAAAGTAAGGAGATGTTTTAGAAATGTCAATCTCAAAACTAATCATGATGGAGTATGTCCTGGATGAGAGTTAGTGGAAATAAGTCAAGGGGGCCATTCCCATTCAGTAAAGCAGACTAATGATATTTTAAAACTCATACATTATGATCTATGTGGACCCATGCCTATAAACTGGTGGCTATTCATATTACATAATCGCTAGATGTGACTTCCTCCCGTAAAACATTGATATTCTACTTGAATACAAGATCAAAATTGATATGTTCAAAGACTTGAGAAGACAACATGGTATAACTCAAACAGAAAGATCACACTTTGTGTTTGATAATGAGAAATATGACGAAGAGTCGCTTGACATTTGCAAGGAAGGTTTAAATCCAAGACACCATCACTTATAACTTAGGAAAAAGGGGCTCAAAGGAAGAATAGGACCATCATGGAAGTCCCGAGCCATTTTGCATGATCAAAAAGTTCTTGGAAGTTCCTTTGGGGAGAAGTCATCAAGACAACAATCTATGTTCAAAATAAGATTCATCAAGCCTCGGTGACAGACTCTCGGCAAGCATTCACTGTGATTAAGTTCTATGTTACTCATTTGATAATTTGACTTACCCCATTCACTTTCATGTGCCAAAGGATAAGAGGAACAAGCCTGAAGCAACAGTCACAAGCTTGTTGGATATTGTGATAATTTAAAGCTTTTTAAAATATGTGTCTCAAGTTAAAGGAATATCGTAGTTTGCTATGGATGTGACTTAATGAAGATGTTTCCTTGGAAAAGCAAGGGATATTACCCTCCTCACATTGAAAGAATAGATGATGCATGGATCTACTAGAAGAAAAGATGTTGTTGATGATCCCGAGGAACTTAAGGGAGACCTCGGATCTTCCCATTTGATTCCTTGCCAAGAAGACCTCTTAAATTAAGGACATTACAGATGCTGAAAGACATGTTGTTGCTAGAGGAACCTTCAGTGGAAAGTAAGCATGGCTGCCGATACCTAGGATACAGCAAGTTAAGGAGAGCTCCATCATATAGGCCGAACCACACCTTTGAAGAAGCAATGTGTACAGGTAGGCTTTGCAAACATGCTGTACCTAAGACAGGAATCTATTATGAAGAATGATGTGTGGAAGTTGTTCTGAGAGTCATAGTCTTGTGACTTAATTATAGAAGCTGATCAAGCATGGAGCTGAGAAGATGAGAAATATATATGAGGTTCTGTGGCTAGAGGTTTTTCCAAAAAAGAGGGGAGAAGACTCCAGATGAGAGTTTCCACTCCTGTTGCCCGTTATCACTTGCCCGATCTATTGTTGCCCCTGCTACTAGTCGAGGTTGGACACCAGTGTGGGAGTGAAGAGTCAAGACTGCATTTCTTCACAGACATACCACAGAAGAAGTATATGTTGAGCAACCACAAAGTTTTGAAGTACGATAGGAAGACTCACATTTGTTGGTTAAAGAAGGCACTTTATGGATTGAAACAAGCTTCTAGAGCTCCATACCCATACAATAGCCACCTCGATGAAGCTTGGATTCACAAGAAGCAATGTCGACTTGAACTTCTACTTCAAAGTGGTCCTTGGTTGCAGCAGTCTCTTATTTTGGTTTTATATGTTGATGATTTATTCTTTGATGTGCAGTGAGCCTTTGATGGTTGAATGCAAGAGGGAGTTGGCCTTTGAGTTCGAAATGAGAGATCTTGGATTTGGAGATTATTTCCAAGGCTTAGAAGTGTGGCAAATACACTTGAGATTTTTGTCAAGGAAGATATGTGGTGAAACCGTTGGAAAGATTTGGCATGGTAGAGCAAGTCACATGGCCAATTCGATGGAGATGAACTTCAAGAAGCTATGTGGAGATGTTGGCAGATCCCCGACTTGAAAATCCTTTCAGGCATGGATAAAGATCGGGTCATTGATGTTCCTTGTGAACACTTATTAAGACATATGTTTTTAGCTAACACTTTGAGTCAATTCATGACCGTAGCTCTTTCATGCACACTCTGGTTGCCGTTAAGCATGTGCCGAGATATTTGTATAATAATAATCTTGGTCCTGAGATACATTGTCAGAAATGTGACTTCAGGTACACTAATGCCGTATTGGGTCGAAAAATGTTATTGATACGAAGAGCACATCGTGGTGCTTCTTTATTTGGGTTCAACAAGATTTTGTATGAGCTAAAAGAAGTCTCCATGTTCTTAGCAGAAGTTGAGGCATGAAGAGTATTGTTGTTGTATACAATTGTGAGGTTGTATGGTTGAGGAAGCTCTTTGGAGAGCCGTTTGAGCAAGTTCCTGGATGCAACAACGAAATATTGCGGGACAACAAGAGTGGGACTGACAGAGAATCCCGTGTTTCATGACAAATCCAAGCATATTTAGATCGTGTATCACTATGTCCGAGACATGGTGCAGAGAGATTTCTAAGACAATCACATTTCGATTGATGAACAAATAACAAATATTCTTACCAAGGCTTTGCCGAAAGGCAAGTTCTTGGTCTTCAGAGAGCAACTTGATCGATGGATGTGACCCTCCTAGGAAAGGGTCCCGACTGATCGAGGACACTAAGCTATGCTCTTCCCCCCTGTTTGAGCTCCCAGGGAGAGGAATTGAGCTAGAGCAAGGTTACTTGGAAGTGGGAGCGAAGCGCGGAGCGCCATTTTTAAAAGCTTTCGGTCCGGAGCGTTTTCGGGAGCGTTTATATATATATATATTTTTTTATTTTTATTTTTTATGATTTAATATTTTTTATATTTTGATGCATATATGTCAACAAAAACATGTAGAATGATGAATTAGACATAAAAAACATAAAAACATAGATTGAATCATATAACATCAATCATCTAGAAGTTATAATCTTCAATTAAAATCATCTTTCCACTGTTATTGAAAAGCATACAACATATTGACTTCTAAGTCTCAATCATCAATCAAGGTTTCAAGCTTTCAAAATTCAATATATAACATTTATCATCATTGATTTCAAATTTCAATATCTAACATTTAGTCATCATTGATTCACTTGATTCTACTACCATATATTTATTATCATTGATATATATTTATCATCATTGATTTCAAATTTCAATATCTAACATTTATCATCATCGATTCATTGATTTCAAAATTCAATATACATTTATCATCATTGATTCATTTATTCTCAAAATTCAATATATAACATTTATCATCAAGTGATATTATATAACATTTATCATCATTGATTCATTGATCACCATATAAATCTTCATGAAGCATCATATTCATAATTCATAATGACTTGTAAACAATAAACTTATAAATGCCAACTTCAAAGTTTCACCTTCAAATTCAAACTTCAAACCTAAATTGTCATTAACATATGAAATCGTAAAGAGTCAAGTTTCAATTGTTTAAATCACAATAATTAATAGAGAAGACTAGTAAAACAAAAAATTCATTTATCTGGGGTCACCCCTTGCCACTTACGCAGAAAATGTCTAATTTTTGTGAGCCACAAGGAAATGTTGGTCTTCTTAGTACTTCAGAGTACCACCACCACAACTAGAAGGTGGAGGTCGGATCTCGCAAAGGAACAACAAGGATATCGAGAGTGGCACTAGCACCGGCACCCGCACCGTTACTAGTAGATGGTGGACTGCCTCGTGGTGTGGCTGTGGCTGGCCTGATGCTTCATCATCATCCCTATAAAGTTCGTCTCCAATTCTTCCAGATGTAACGTGCCGTCCTCCAAATTATCATCCTCTCGTTGTTGTCCCTGCATCTTATGATTGATCCTCATTTGCCCGATCACAGAATGGCTCAACGACCTCAGTTATAATGCACATAAACCAAACTTTCAACTCGTTTCATTCAAATTGCTTCTTCTCACATTGTGTATAAAGTTTGTAGGTGCTCCAACACCTTCTTCAGAAGAAGTGTTCACAACCCTCAGAGAGAACTTTTTTAGCCAATCTTACAAAAGTCCTGTGTCACATATGCTTCCCACCATGTGAGAGCATCAAATCTGCCCCGTTTTCCACAAAGAACCAAAGCATAGCTGGGTAACCTAAGTATTTGCCTAATTCAAGGCGCAATCTAGCACACTTTCCCGTCGTACCAATTTGTCCAATGTGCCTTCATGTACCCCTCTTGTACCTTCGATTCAGGTGAGGTTTCACCTTAACCCTACCCTCCAGTGTGTTGCTCAACCAAGATGGAGAGTAATATTTGGCGTAAGGATATATGCCAAAGCATGTAGTGGAACATTGAGTTTATTCCACCATGCACACACACAATCATGAATCATAGCATACAAGTTGGGATCATTATCCTTAACAATATCTTTTATTTGCCCCAACATGCTATCCATCTCAAGCCATAAACTCCTCCTCCAATCATCAAGTCGATCGCATCCGCAGTGCTTAATCATGTTATAAATGGCTTGCAAACTCACAATTCTCTCTGACACGTGCCTAAAAACATAATAAGGGCTGCCTCTCCACATGTTCGAACCTTACCGTCAACTATTGTTGCCGCCTGCCCTTTAATAGTCATTGTGGGCTTGATACCATTGGCAAACAATGACTCTCTTACCTTCAAAAGGCGCCCTAAGGTAGTGGTGAATAGCCAGCAAATCTAGTTTTTGCTATTTTCACAATCCCCACCTGAGGAGTAATGGAAAGGCTTCATGGGTATTGCTATGATTTGTAATAAATTTTATCATTTTTTTACCTCTTTGCATAAATCACCAAGCCATTTGAATTGAGGTTGTTTGTTTTTGATGATATCATGCATCAAAAGGTTCATTGTGTGAACCAAACACTCAGACCAAAAAATGTTGGGGTATTTATCCTCAATAATTGCTCCCGTCGCCATACGCTTAGCAAGATTATCGCTGATACACCATGATATCAGATGGTCTACTTTTTCAATTATATCAAGCAATGGTTCTGGCAATGTTAATGCCGGTTTTGAATTCCTCCCGAATAATCATACGCCAGAAGATCGCACCACTAACCGACACACCAAAACATTTATCAATGGTTTTCCTTTTACATTGGTCCATCCATTAGGAGACATGGATGCCCCATGCTCATTCCAATTTAACTTGTCATTCTAGCCAAAGAATTGTTTATTTTAGCTCTTTCATGATCAAGACCTACTCGCTCGCCTTGTCAGCTACACCTAGGGCTTTACATCCTTGGGGGCATCATTAATGCGTAAACCATTTCATGCCAATAAGGTGAGCGAAGAACATTGGAATGGCACCCCACATGGCTATAGAAACTCGGTAAACTTTTGAATCCACATCATTCCTACACCTTCGTTTTAGGAAATCGGATATGTCTTTACGCTGCATCCACATCGTCTCCAAAACCACTCATGGGTGGAAGTTGAACTTGTTTGTCCATGATGTGTTGGGCCCAATCAACGAAACCCTGTAGATCTTTTAGATGATCTCCAGAAGGCAACCACCTCTTCCTTCCTATATATCTCTTCTCTCGTAGGCCGTACAAAAGCACAAACTTTGGATTCCAAAATTTTTAGTTCCATCCTCGGCATTATCCCACAAAGGTGCCTTCTTAGACGGTGTATGAACCATGGTATTGTTTATTGCAATGGGGGCAAATAAATTTAGTGGTTCCAACAATCTTTCCTCCTTCCATTTTCTCTCAACATATTTCCACAAAGCGAGTTTGGCCTTGTTTAGTTAAATCTATGTTCTGTGTTCTCCTTACCCCCACTTCCTCTTCACATAATCCTCCCCTCCTCTTCAAGATTTTCTTCAGATCGACCATAACCCTCCTCTTCATCCTCCTCTTCTCTGATTTGCCTCTTTCTTCTAGCACTCTCCAACACCATTATCACAAAGAAAGGAACCAACATGAGGAAAATCCCTAGCCATATAGCCATGATGGAAACAAGTTTCAAGTTTCAAGTTTCTAGCCTGCAAAACAAATGGAAAAATGCCAAATGGGAATAGGAAATGCAACATAGGAAAAAAACAATTCATTTTTTAAGTTTTAAATCCAATAAAATGCAACATTCAAGAAAAATTCAAGTTTTCATTTTTATTACTTTCCATTCTTGGTTTGTTGTTAATTCTGTTTTGTGTTTCTGTTTGTTTTTGTTGTTTAAATTTTCCGGGGAGCGTTCGGGAGCGAACGCTCCCCGATCGCTTCCGGCGTTTAAAAAACGCTCCCGAAGCGTTTTTTAAACGTCGGAAGCGCTCAGGGAGCGTTCGCTCCCGAGCGCTTCCTGAAACGCTCCCGAAAAGACAGGGAGCGTTTTAACAGGTTCGGAAACGTGCTCCCGAAAATGCTCCCCTCAGGAAGCGTTTTCGAGAGCGCGTTTCCGAAACGCTCCCGCATGGAGAGCGTTTCGGAAACGGGAACGCAGGGGGTTTGAAGCTTCCCCGCAACCTAGAGCTAGAGAGCTCTTGGGGTTGAGGGATCTCTGGACAACAGGATGGTTGTGATCCTTACCCCCTTGCAGTAAGTGTTTTCTCGCTTATTGTCACCATAGGGTGTGTGTGATCCTTGCCATTTATGGCAAGTTGGGTATCTCCCCCTATCATGTTTGGACTAGACAAATTATACCCCAGTATGCATGCTACCCACAAGTTGGGCTTGTTGGGATTGCCACCCATCTGGCCATTGGGTGAGGATACCTGAGATGCTTGTGATCCTTGCCTCTCATGGCAGGTGGTATCTCACTCAAGTGATGGGATGCATGTGTTCCACCACTTGACTCTTAAGGGTCAAAGTGGGAAGATTGACATATAACGGGATTGTTGTGATCCTTACCTCTCATGGTAAGTTGCAACTTGCCCATTGTCATCGGATGATAGGATGGATGTGATTCCTACCTCTCATGGCAAGTAGTATCTCGCCTGTTGTTAGACAACAGGATGGTTGTGATCCTTGCCTGGTGTATTTCACCTATTGTCATTGGATATAGGGTGGTAGCTTGAGCTCCCCTATGATGATTCTTGTTCTTTAGATTTGAGAGTGTTCAACAGATGAACAAAGATGATCAAAGATGAGATATGTCATGATACAACGATGATGATGACAATATTTTTGAGATGAGATTCATAATGCAGTTGAAAATTTCTCCCTAGCTGAGACAGAGTGTTAATTTGGCAGCTTAGGGAGAAATTCCCTCCATTGGACAACCTTCCTCATCAAGAAGGACCCTATTAGCCCTTGGAATAATTTAATTTGGTCAAGGAAAAATATAATTATCAAGGTGAAATCCACAAGTGCACAAAAGTTTAGGTCAGCCTAAAGGACAAATTGGGTCTCCTTCACCACATATAAATAGAGCATATGTCGCAAAAATTTGGAGCATCATAATAACACGACACATCTTCTCTCTCTTCTTTTTATTGGTTCCTATAGTCTGCAGTTGGAGGTCTGAGCTTACACGTGCGAAGGGAAGGAAGGAAATTCTGTTTTGCTGCATTGACTTTTCTGTTTAGGGCTTCTTGGACATGCATTGACCAAGGGAGGAAAGACTTCGTTTGACTTGGGAAAGTCTCTGTTTTGGAAGGCTGAATTGATTGGTCAAGAGGCCGAAGTTTTCTGGGCAGTTTGACCAAGGTTGACTACTGGCATTAGCTAAAATTGAGTGCAAAAATTCTGAAGCTTGACCACAGGTTTTATCTCTCCTTTGAGTGAGCTTTTGTTGACTGTTTTGACTGGACTTTGACCAGTAAAGAAGGCCACATACTAACTGTTGACCAAGCTGATTTGGAGGTGGTTTGACTGCTGAACATTGACTGGTTAGGGTATCTTTGATTGATGTTGACTTTGACCAAAAATTGCAGACTTTGACTTTAGATCAGATTTGGCTTTTGGGATCATCTCGAATTGGATATTGGTTAGTTGAATTGAATAGTTCAATCTGTTGACCTTTGACTTATTGTTGATAAATTGGAACATTGTATGTCTCTGCTGAACATTTGTTGACAATCTAATAGAAGAAGAATTTTGAAAGGGTTCTCCCCCTTGTGGGGTTTTTCCCTGGTCCTTGACCAAATCTTGTGTCTCTTATTATTGCTCTTGGCTGTCTTATATTATGCATTGGATTTACTGTTCTATCTACAATTGCTTACTGTCATTGGAGATTGAATTTATTGGAAAAGTGATTGCTAATTGAAGAAGAATTGGAATAAGTGATTGTGTTAAGCATAGAACACTGGAAAATTAACAGCTACAAGCTATCATCACTCTTGATGCATTAGATGATTTTATGACCAATTGATCTTGCACTTGAGCTCCAAGATTCAAACTTCAAAGCATGATTGCAAGCCAAGGGTAACTCAAGAGGCTTTTCAGTATCATCTAAACAAGACGTTTTCTTACTTAAGACCGGCTCTCCTCTAGTACAAGGGGGTTATTTGTAGCAAAGAATTTCCAAGACATAGACAATAAAGGCTTAAGGTGATGTGAATATTCAACTTATTAAAACAGATTTTTTGGATGATAAAATAGGTTTATTTCAAAGGTGGTGGTTGACGGGGAATGACTAGTGCCAAATATCTAAGAAGGCACATGGAGTCAAGGATTGCTAAGGGTGCTGGAAATGATGAATGAGTGGGGGTAAATATGCTGTCCTAACATGCAAAATTTCACAGATGAATGCAGATTTCCGTGGTTGAAAATTAACAGATTTTAGGCCCTCTATAGGTGCGTTACTCATGCACATGCATAGGGTGATCTTATTCCAAGCTCAAAGACACCATGCAAACCTTTCAGTGAAACAATATGACACAATGCTTTAAATCTGAGACAAAAACAGCAAGGAAATAAAATAGGCATTTACTCATTTAATCTCCCTTCACAATAGCAGGATGCCCTATTTGAGGTTTTTATTGCAGCAGGATTTTAATAGACTATTTCAACACATACAAATCAGCAAAATGTAAAAGATGGGCACATATGATAGAACAACCTCAACAATCAGAGTCTTTCTAACGATTTTCAATACAAGACAAGCGAATAAGGTCTTCTCTCATCAAACCGTCAACCACCATTACAATAGAAGGAGCTCATCTGACATGGTTGAAGAGCTCAAAAGCTCCCCCAATAAAATAATAATATCCGATGTTAGATCCTAGATCTTTCAAAGGGTGAAGTAAACAAACTTTAGGATTTTAAGCACAAGGACATGATCTAAGTGGGGTCCTTATGAGGTCCTAATGAATTCTTGAGTGTAGTGTATTCAAACTGTTAATTTTGGGCAACTAGGTCCAAACTCCATGTTGAACTACTTATATGACGATTGTTATATTTTTGTTGGATTCCTCTTTTGGAGAGGTGCAAGATTGATCTAAAGATCATCTTGATTGGATGAGCAGAACATATATTTTGAATTTATTTTCCACACATGTGCAAGGTCAGCGGGATTCGTAATGTAGGCTCTCATGCCTAATAGATGTGTCACACACCCTCACTGATGGATATAAATTGGAGAGACTTGGAGGTCATTTTCTCATCAACTCATCACACATCTCTCATTGTGATCTGATC
This sequence comes from Pinus albicaulis, assembly GCA_034641835.2. NCBI lineage: Eukaryota > Viridiplantae > Streptophyta > Pinopsida > Pinales > Pinaceae > Pinus > Pinus albicaulis. The sequence goes on along the minus strand of CM076584.1, from coordinate 736,219,350 downwards.
TGTTTGTTAGCCTTTGGAGGCCTTCCCTTCACACATGCGGAGCTGAAGTTTGAAATTTGCGGATCTGTTTAGGGCTTGTTTGCTGTAGCATTGACCAACCTTGACTATGGTCAACCCTTGGTCGTTCGACCTCAAATCTCAGCGAAAATTCCGATTTTGAGAGGCTGTACTGCTGGGTACCAAAATCGAGGAAAATCGAGCTGTTTGACCGAAGCCCTAATCTACAACGTTGAATTTTTGTTGCTGCATTGTGTTGACTTTTCTGCGTTGACTTTGGGTTGACAAACGTTGACTAGTGATGAGTTGTCTTTGAGGGCTGTGGGTGTGACACTTGGAGGATTGGCTGATCGAGAAAGACTTTGCTCGCTGAAGCATCTTGTTGGTTGTCGTAACGCAACAATATCTCATATCCTTGGTGGACGAAAGGAATTGTAAATCTGATCTATATTTGGCTTGTCTTCTATTGATCTATTATTGTGTTCTATCAGCATTTTACTTTCATGTTTATGTGATTGCCATTTTGTATCGGGCCTAAGAAAGATTGAAGTAAAATTACATCAAGCATAGAACAACATGGTTATCTAAATTTAACACAAACACCCCCTTGAAGCACAACCAAGGACTATGGTAGTGAATGAGTCCTGACAATTTTCAGCCATGTTAGGTATTTGTTACTGCAAAATCTAGCAAGCGTTGTGCAAAGCCTCACTAGGCAATTTAGGTCTTATGGCAACAATGAGATTAACCACCACTGCCACCTCAATTGCCTCTTGCCTGCTATTTAGTGGTGGATATTATCCTTAGAAGGGAGGCTTCCCAGGCAAGGCTTAACGGTTAGATGACTAGGGTTCCACGCCAAATGGCTCTCTAAGGGACTTTGCAAATAAAATCATTTAAACAAATCTTCAACAAAGGAGGGTTTAGAGGTGAAAAGAGTCCAATGGTTATGGGAGAAAGCACGAGCCAAACCTTGGATGCTAATATAAGAGTTACAAGTATTTAAACACACTTTCTGCCAACCCCAATAGACTAGAGGAAGTTTCTTATAAACTAGCATTTTTATGATATGCGGATTTATAACATGCAATATCATATAAGTTATAACAAGAAAATAGCATTCAAATGATAGATTGAACAAGGGATCAAACACTATCAAGGGGTAAGCAAGGGATAAGGAAATTTTTAGGTTTTTAATGGTTATAAATGCATAAAACGACAATAAATATCTAGATGTCAGCCCTACTTTTGGGGTGAAAAATGCAATTAATGCTATATTTTTCCTTTTGAATTTATTAAATGCAATTTCTATCAATAGGAATATAAAATATGAATGAAAAATTACCATAAAATGCAAATTAAAACCAAACCCTAACCCTAGTTACTAATAATTAAGGAAAATATCCCTCCCAAGGCATTTCGCTCCATCATTCATCCATAGCAACCAAGAGAACTAATGCGCACTTGCTCAAGAGAGAAGAGAGGAGTGTGTGTTGAATGAGTGAAAGTCACTACCCTCTATTTATGAGGGCAACCAAGTCTCTTTTTACAAATTTACAACAAAAGGCCCTAGAATTTAGCTTTGAGCATTCAACTAGGCTTAAAGGTCACAAGCTGATCTTAAGATAGCTTAACAAAATGATAAAACATAAGAAATACATCTTAAATCCTCCACACATGTGGGAGGAAAGGCTCTTTGACATGATGTCATCCTCCTCAAATGGACATCTCCATCAAGCAAGTGACAAATTGGGTCCAAGAGTGCACCTCACTCCAAGGGACATCACCAAAACCATGGGTACATCTCCAAGTAACTTCTCTTACACCATGACATCATCATAAAAAAGGCTCACATCGCCCTTCTAGGGCATGCATGGGTGACATGGCAATCCTAGGAGCAAGTTTTGGCATCAACATAAGGTGTGCTAGCCATATCAAGTGATCTCCATCATCATCTAGGCTTTTGGAACAAGAGAATGTCTATCAAATAAGGTTAAGGCTACCTTGGGGGTGTCTTAGGTTCATCTGGGCACATGATCAATCAAGCTAACAACTTGGCTTATTGGCTCAACATTTCAGCATCTGGATGTGTAGCAAGTGGCTTACAAACATGTGGAGGCTCCTCAAAGCCTAACGCCCATCTTAAGAGGGCAATGTTGGGGCTGCAAAGTCATATGTGCTGTTAAAATTGGGTTAGACATCCCTTATGTGGTGCTGGAGTGGTGTTAGGCCATCCCTCAAAAGGATGTCTACTACGCCTCATATGAACTCTTCTTCATATGCAAAATTTGTCATCAAGTATCCATTAAGGAAATTAGATTTGCCTCCTCGACCTTAAATCTCCTAGTTTGAAAAGTCACTAGGGTTTATATTGAGAAGTTATCCTTCTTTCTTTTCCTTCTCCATCCAAGGTCTTCAACTATTGACTCACTCCTTGTTTGACTCCATATGCGCAGAGTTTCATTGATAAGTCAAGACATTGGACCCTTTGCTCCATCACTTTATACTTTTTGCAAATCATTAAATTCAAAGTGGCATGGGTTTGGGAATTGGTTTGAGCATCTCCAAAGCCTATCTTGAGCCATTAGTTCTTTGACCTAGCTACTTCAATTCACTTGGAGCCATACTTTGTTGAAGATTATTTTGGGGTGTAAAATTTGCAACCTTGTTAGAGAGCCATTTGCCGAGGACCCCTTTAGTCATCTAACCACAAAGTCTTGTTGGGGAAGCTTCCCTTGTGGGTATGATATCCACCCACAAAACAACAAGGTATTTCGCTACTAAGGTGACAATGGTGGTGGTTCTCGTTGTTATTGGGGTTCTAAGGCGACCTAACAAACTAGGTTGCTAGATTTTGCAGTGACAATACTCATGTACAATAATTATGTAAAATAATCAATGAGTCTTGACAATTTGTAGCCATGTTAGGTTCTCATGAAACAACTTATGCAAGAGACAATATGACAAAAGTGAGGTAAAGAGGGAAAACTCAGTGGAAGACACCCCCTCCTCAAATTACAATGCATACTGTTATCACTTCCCCCCGGTTCTCAAGGCTGAGAATGTAGTTGAGGAAGGTAACCACAAACCAACCTTTAGGCGAGGTAGCTAGCCCTACCACAACCAGAGAGGGCTCTCTCCAATGTCACTTTGCAGCCAATGAGATGACTGAATATATTATCTTAGGCTAGTTATGATGCTCAGTAGATTAGGGTTTTTGTTTGTTTGGAGTTTTGCTGGATAGGAATGACATATACCAAACTAGGTCTAGGGTTTAGGTATGATTTCAAAGGTTTAGTTGCAAAGGTAAGGGTGAGGCCAGGTAGGTAAGCTTAGAAGCATGCTTAATTTGTCATTGTGCATAGAGTGAACTGAGAGGGAGTCAGAATGAGCATTAAACTGAATTCATTCATCAGAAGAGCAGAGACGTGTTCATGTAAATCTTATAAAAAACAGAGCATGGAAAGCATGATTTCTGTCTATAAACTGATAAGATTTAACATAGAGAAACATATATGTGAAAGATGGATAACATAGCATTCAACATGATAAGTTTACAGAGAAAAACAAATGCTCAAAGGCATACCACTGGAGTCTCAACACTATGTCTACCTACTTGAAGTGCCAACCTCCTTTGGCTGTACTGATGTTGTGCTATGGACAATGGGTGGACTAGTAGCAGGAGTTGATGCTACTTTCTCCATGAAAACTTCCCAAGTCATATTGTTTGTTGAGAGTTGGTGCAAAACAATCAACTTTACCAAACCATGGTGAAATAGACTAGGATGAGGATTTCTACCTTTGCTGTGTACTTTTTCCGCCATCTTTACCAAGCTCCTGAATAGATAGTTTGACAAATTGAGTGATTTGGTAGCTGTGAAGTGCATTAGTAACCTGACATGGTATTGGTACAATCTTGAAAATCTTCCCTTGCATGTAAAATTTTTCATGATCAGCTTCATTAATGGGGCATACTTATCAAGTAGATGCCTGAAAGGGAAAACATGTTCAGGTTCAAGGTCCAATTCCATGCCCTCGAACCGAACTTCTCCTTCGTTTGGAATCCTTGTTGCTGAAGTGATGGCCTCTGCTGATAGAGTGAATTCAATGCCTGCTATGGTGGCTTTGTCTCTGCTGAAGTTAGTGGCAAAAAGGGTAATCAATGGGGCATGACATCCTACCTCCATGATCTTTTCACAAAATCTCAGACATCCAGTGTTTTCAAAACATCTTTTGGCATAAGGGGAGGCATTAAATTCTTGCAATATGGATGGCTCAAATCTAGAATGGTGGCCTCCCTTGTGAGCTTTCTTTTCAATCTCCATAGTAGTTGTGAACAGAATGAAACCTTCCTAGATGAAATGAGTGTGTAGAGAGAGTGAATTTGGGAAAACATGGAATATGGATAGGGTAACTTTAGGGGATGTGATGAGGTATAAGGAGGTTGAGGAAAATTCCCCCAAAAATCGAGGAAGTGGGGTGATGTGTTAGCTTGAAGATATAGGTGGAATTTCTTGAAGTAGGTATGGGAAGGTGGAACAAAATAGGAAAACACAGAGATTTTCCAGTTTTCTTGTGAAAATGTAATGGGGACTTAAGGTTTTGATGAAAACAAGGGTAAAGGGGACTATGAGTAATATGAGGTGTTATGGTAGGGTTTGTGAATGATAAGTGAAGGTTTAGATGGTGGGAAAATGGTTTCCAATGGCTAAAACCAATCAAGAAAAGAGAAACCCTAAAATGTAGGAGAGCAAAACCCCAAGGATAGAAAACATTCATACACTTATGAATTGACTTGAAGAAATCAGTTAAGGTTGCCACTTACTGATTTTGGAGGTCACAGGAGGTTTGTACAGTTGTTTTGAAGCTTGAGTAGCTGATTTGGAGGCTGAAATCCAAAAACATAGCACTCTTTGTAGAAACGTAGCGTTGTGGTAGAGGCGTAGCGCCACCTCTCAGAAACATCGCACTGCCCCAGAAATGTCGCGCTGCTCCCTCGGAAACGTTGCTTTGCCTCTAGAAGCGTAGTAGAATGGATTTTCTTGCAAACTTTTCTAGTTTTCTTCCACCTTTGGCAATGGTAGGGTATTCTGAAGGTGATAAATGCACTTTATCGAGCAAGAGAAGATAAAACGAGTGAAAGAAATCACTTTTTCCCTTTTATAACATCAATAACACCCTTTTTGTCATTTAGTGAAAACATGACCTTTTTGAGGAACACTTTGCTTTTTGAATATTTTGACAATGTAACAAGCTTTCGAAAGAAGACAAATTGTCTTTTTTATTTTCCTACCTAAGCTAACTCCCTTTTAAAGATAACTTTGTATGATGGAAGTGAATGGCCCTTCTTTTGCCTTCTTTATGACAGAATTTGGACATTTATGGTGGCGAAATGAAAGACATCGAGACATTGACCTAGGTGAAAGCATGGTGACTTGACCTAAGACTCTAGATGATAATGAATGTCATGACCCAGGAAATGACAATGACCATGAATAAATTGGAGGGAGTAGCTTTTAGTTTTCATGGAGAAAGTAGCATGAGCTCCTGCTACTAGTCCACCCATTGTTCATAGCATAGCATCAATACAGCCAAAGGAGGTTGGCTCTTCAAGTTGGCAGACATAGTGTTGAGACTCCAGTGGTATGCCTTCGAGCATTTGTTTTTCTCTGTAAACTTACCATGTTGAATGTTATGTTATCCATCTTTCACATATATGGTTCTCTATGTTAAGTCTTATTAGTTTATACTATATAGACATAAATCATGCTTTCCATGCTCTCTTTTTTATAAGATTTACATGAACATGTCTCTGCTCTTCTGATGAATGAATTCAGTTTAATGTGTTGATTTTTGTAGCATCCGGAAGTGTTCCAAGTCTCAAACTTTTCAGGGAGGCTTGGACAACAACATTCCAAAGAACTCAAAAACAGTTTGTGGAAATTTCACTTTGTTCATGACTTATTAAAATAATTAATTCTTTTAATGAAGACCCTAAGTCTAAACTTAGGGAAATGAAATAATTAAAGGGTATTAATAAGTCAGAGTGTGAATCTTCTAGAAAACATGGATCAAGTCGAGTTTTAATCCTAGCCATTGATTAATCTTCTAATCTGGGCCGTTGGTTCTCCAACGAGAAGATTATAAAATAAGGCTTGAGGGTCATTTGGAAAACAAGTCGGGCATACACTCAGTACCTGAAGGAGATTGATTCTGAAGTAATAGAATTCGATTTCAGTGGGAGAGTTGCAGGGCAAAGGGTTTGCAGAAACAGAAGGCGGAGGGATTTCATAGTGATCGAGATCAGGGACAGAGGGTAGCAGTGGGCCACTGGAGGCAGCTTGAGGTTGTAGCGTAGAGAACCCATGCAGTCCCTACGCAGACTTACACAGTCCAACGTTGGGACTACGCAGTGAAACACACAGACAGGCACAGGAGCCAGCGGGGGCTGATCAGGGTGTCAGAGAATTGTCTGAGGGAGTCGGAAATTCAGTCTCAGGTGTTTCAGATTTTATTTGCCTTTATATTTCCTTGTAAAGAAATCATTTGCTGAAGAATTAATAAAACCCTCATTTGCTGCACCGGTTTTCTCGCATTAGGTTTTTCTGGGTACAATTGTCCAAAAATAATTGTGTACTTGCGATTGATTCTAGTGCTTATGTCCTTTACTGTTTATTTCTCTGCATATGTATTTGTGAATGTTGCAGTAGTATTTATTTCGATATTTGCCAGAGGATTTCTGAAAAATAACTTACTGAAATAATAAGTAGGAGGAATAAATCTATCACTACAACTGTATAGTTTTCAGATTGAGAAATTTCACATGGTATCAAAGCCATAGATGAGTAACAGGAAGGGAGAATCGACTAGTGAACGGAAGTCTACTGTTGCACAACAACACAGAAAGGTTCACGTAGTTCTCTAGGAAGGGAAAGAAGCATGACAGAACAGATGGATCATGATGTCTTTGTTTTGGCATCCAGACTTGAGGAAGAATTTGCTTACGCATCAAGCACTGCATCTTCTGATGTCTGGTATATTGATAGTTGAGCCTCTGCTCACATGACTGGAGTACGGAACTGTTTTTCCAACTACCAAGAAGAGCAGATGAATTTCAAAATAACCATGGGTAATAAAGCAAAATGCACTCCTGTTGGGAGAGGTACCGTAGTTTTTCAGACCGAGGCTGGAAATAGAATCCGGGCCACTAATGTACTGTATGTGTCGGGTTTGGGGATGAACTTGCTCTCAGTGTCTCAGCTACAAAACTGAGGTTATGATGTCTACTTTATTAGCGATAGAGTCAAACACCCCAGTTGGAAGAAGAAGGCACAGATCAGGGTAAGAAGCAACAAACTTTACAAGTTGCAACTTGAGTCTCCAATGGCATTGGTCGGTAGCGCAGATGAAACGGACCTGAATGAGCTATGGCACAAAAGAATGGGGCATTTGCATCATGGGGCGTTGAGAACTCTCCAGAACACTGTCATAGGTGTTCTAGAGTTGAGCACTAAATGAGATGATGTTTGCAAGGGGTGCGTATTGGGAAAATATGCCAATGCAGTGTATCAAAGAAGCAACAATAGGGCCAAGGGTGTATTGGACTTGATACACTCAAACATCTGTGGACCGATGTCCACTAGAGCTCTTAGTGGTGTCGAGTACTTCGTCACCTTTATTGATGACCATTCCAGGAAAACATGGATCTTCTCCTTGAAGACCAAGGATGAAGTCTTCAGTCGGTTCAAAGAGTTTAAGGCTCTAGTTGAAATTCTGTCAGGGAATCAGATCAAGGTATTGTGATCAGATGATGGTGGTGAATACATAGATAAAGAGTTCACTGGATTCTGCATAAGGGAAGGCATCAAAAGGGAGTGGACAACTCCATACAATCCGGAGTAGAATGGTGTGGCAGAAAGAAAAAACAGGACTATTGTTGAGGCAACAAGAGCTATGCTGTATGACCAAGACATGCCCAAATTCCTGTGGGCTGAAGCATGTAATACAACTGTCTACATTCAGAACAAGACTCCTCACACTGCATTGGGAAAGATCACACCAAAAAGTGTCTTCACTGGCAGTAAGCCTGAAGTGAGTCACTTTAGGATCTTCGGCAGTACAACTTATTGTCATGTGCCAAGTGAGAAGAGGAAGAAGTTGGAGATGACTGCAGAAAAAGGGTATCTGGTAGGATACAACGAGAATGCAAAGGCATATCACATCTACATTCCTGAGAGTAGGAAAGTCGTGGTGCGAAGGGATGTGAAGTTCATGGAGGAGAAGGCCTTCAGAAGATCTCGTGAGTTGCCTTTTGCTACATAGTCTGAGGAAGAGCCTATGGTACAGCCCCAACAATCAGCAACAGAAAATTCAGTTGCCTCTCCAAGGCATAGGTATCCAATGGAAGTGTCTCTCGAGGACTTGCAAGAGGGAGAGCTGGTAAATCCAACCACTACCAGTGGGAGAACGATCAGGGAACTTCGACAGATTTTGAAGGATTCAGAAGACTTCGTCGGAATTCCTCGAAATGAGAAGAGACAACGTAAGCAACCTGAGAAGTATCAAGCCTTGGTTGCTCAAGTCGGAGAACCTTCCAGTTTGCAGGAAGCAGCTCAACACTAGGTGTGGGTTGATGCAATGGTTGAAGATTACAGTTCCATCATGACGAATGATGTCTGGGAAGTGGTCCCCAAACCTCAAGAAAGATCAGTTGTAGGATCCAGGTGGTTCTACAAGATCAAATATGCTACAGATAGCAGCATCGAGAAATTTAAAGCCAGGTTTGTGGCTAAGGGGTATGCTCAGAAGGAAGGAATTGACTATGAAGAAACCTTCGGCCCAGTAGCCAGGTACACCTATATCAGATTCGTGATATATCTTGCTCCGCAGATCGGATGGGAAATTCACCAGATGGACGTCATGACGACATTCTTGAACGGGGTGATAGAGGAAGAGGTGTATAATGAAGAACCAGAGGGCTTTGAGACACATTATCAGAAGACTCATGTGTGTAGATTGAAGAAAGCGTTATATGGACTGAAGCAAGCTCCTAGAGCCTGGTATGGTCGAATTGACAACTACCTGTAGAAGATGGGATTCGTCAAGAGTGACGCAGATCCCAACCTCTACTATCTGAGAGTAGGGAGTGAGCCGTTGATACTGGTTTTGTATGTAGATGATCTATTCTTGACAGGATCATCAAGGTTCATCACAGACTGCAAGAAGAATTTGGCTGAAGAATTTGACATGAAGGGTCTAGGACGAATGCACTATTTTCTGGGGTTGGAGGTTTGGCAGCAGAATGGGGAGATCTTCCTTGGTTAAGGGAGATACACTACAGAGATTCTGAAGAGATTTCAGATGGAGGATTGTAGACCCATGACAACTCCAATGATCACCAACTGGAAGAAAATCGACACGTCCGAAGATGATGAGGTTGATCCTACGCTATATAGGCAGCTCATGTGGTCATTGATGTATTTGGTAAATACAAGGCCAGACATATGTTATGCTGTAAATACCCTCAGTCAGTTCATGGTGGAACCGAAGAGGGCACATTGGGCAACAACCAAGCATGTTCTCAGGTATCTTCAAGGAACAATCGAGCTTGGATTGAAGTACACCTGTAGCAATGATGTCTGGTTGAGTGGTTTCACCAATGTAGATTGGGCTGGAAGTTTAGTAGATTGGAAAAGTACCAGTGGGTACTGTTTTAGTCTAGGATCAGGAATGACTTTATGGTGTAGCAAGAAACAAAAGTCCGTAGCATTGAGTTCAGCGGAAGCAAAGTATATGGCAGCCATCACAGCTTCGTGCGAGCCCATATGGCTTCAAAAACTATTAGTGAACCTACTCAAGGAGAAAATGGAAGCAACCAACATCTTATGCGATAATCATAGTTGCATCAAGCTCTCTGAAAATCCTGTGTTTCATGATAGGTCGAAACATATTGACATCAGGTGTCACTTCATAAGGGATTGTGTACAACGTGGAGCTGTTCAGTTGCAGTACACTCCAACAGGAGAACAGGTGGCAGACATCCTCACGAAAGCTCTAGGGAAGACAAAGTTTGTCTACTTCTGAGAAAGGATGGGGATGATAAAGAATCCCTTCCAGTAGCAGGAATGGATAGAATCAGTATTCAGAGGGAGTTGTGGTACAAATGCAGTAGTGACAGTGGCAGTGTCAAAGGCAACAGTACAGAAGACAACAACGCAGCAGATGAGGGGCAACGTCTAGAGATTAGCAGCGTAGAGGGTGCTTCAAAAGTAGAGCAGCATGCAGTAGGCATATTGTTGGAACACCTTCCTCACTAAGAGGCAGTGTTGATTTTGAAGCATCCGAAAGTGTTTCAAGTCTCAAACTTTGCAGGGAGGCTTGGACAACAACATTCCAAAGAACCTAGAAACAATTTGTGGAAATTTCGCTCGGTTCATGAGTTTTATTTTAATGAAGACCCTAAGTCTAAACTTAGGGAAATGAAATAATTAAAGGGTATTAGTGTGAATCTTCTAGAAAACATGGACCAAGTCAAGTTTTAATCGTAGCCATTGATTAATCTTCTAATTTGGGCTGTTGGTTCTCCAACGAGAATATTATAAAAGACGACTTGAGGGTCATTTGGAAAACAAGCCGGGCATACACTCAGTACCCGAAGAAGATCGATTCTGAAGTATAGAATTCGATTTCAGTAGGAGAGTTGCAGGGCAAAGGGTTTGCATAAGCAGAAGGCAGAGGGAGTCAGTAGTGATCGAGATCAGGGACAAAGGGCAACTAGAGGCAACTTGAGGCTGCAACACATAAAACCCACACAGTCCCTACACAGACTTACGCAGTCCAATGCTGGGACTGCGTAGGGAAACACGCAGACAAGCATAGGAGCCAGCAGGGGCTGATCAGGGTGTCAGAGAATTGTCTGAGGGAGCTGGAAATTCAGTCTCATGTGTTTCAGATTTTATCCGCCATTATATTTCCTTGTAAAGATATCTTTTGCTGAAGAATTAATAAAACCCTCATCTGCTGCACCGGTTTTCTCGCATTGGGTTTTTCCTGGGACAATTGTCCAAAAATAATTTTGTACATGTGATTGATTTTGGAGCTTATGTCCTTTACTGTTTATTTCTTTGCATATGTATTTGTGAATGTTGCAGTGGTATTTATTTTAATATTTGCCAGAAGATTTCTGAAAAATAACTTATTGAAATAATAAGCAGGAGGAATAAATCTATCACTTCAACTGTATAAAAAATCAGATTGAAAAAATTCACATAATGCTCATTCTGACTCTCTCTCAGTTCACTCTATATATAATGACAAATTAAGCATGCTTCTAAGCTTACCTACCTGGCCTCTCCCTTACTTCTGCAACTAAACCTATGAAATTAGACCTAAACCATAGACCTAGTTTCCTAACTGTCATTCCTATCCAACAAAACTCCAAACAAACAAAACCCTAATCTACTGAGCATCATAACTAGCCTACGATCAATATATTTAGTCATCTCATTGGCTGCAAAGTGACATTGGAGTGGTAGGGCTAACTACCTCGCCTAAAGGTTGGTTTGTGGTTACCTTCCTTCAGCTCCATTCTCAGCCTTGGGAAGCGAGGGGAAGTGATAACATTTTTGGCGTTGTTGTTGGGGAGCAAAGGTTAAATCTTTCCCGGGAAAGAACGACAAAGATTAGGTTTGATTGTTGATGGTGAACAATGGTTAAATACAAGAAGGCTATGCATCTTTCTCCTAGCGACTCCAACGTAGAAGAATCCAAAAGTTCAGAGTTTTCATGGCGACTCCTCTATTCAAAAATCGGTAGCTTCAAAAACTTTATGGTGACTTCACTGTTTTCAAGATGGATTCAACTACGAGAAGGAATGCCAGGTATGCTCCTTTGGATCGGTCTCATATCCCAGGCTTCCCAAATCCCATGCCTCATGTCGATTGGTTATCTTATCTTCCCATGTTCAAAGATGAAAAGTAAGATGACACTGCCTTGCACTTGATCAAGTTTCATATGCATGTACGTAGACTTAAAGTTAAGTTTCCTGAGGATTGCTTAATGAATTGAATGGTTAAGACCAACTAGCATATGTTACTTAAAGGATTTTCATACAGTATTTTTTGAGAATTATAAAGAACATTATCCATCTTTGCTGTTGGTACAAAATTGTTATGGTCATTTTGAGGGTTTCATTTAGTATCTTGAAAGTATTGATGAGGATCTAGAATTTATGGATGATGAGGATATGTCAGAGGCACTTTATGAATTCTCTTCTCAGGTTAGTTGTCATGATGATCAAGAGTATTTACAACATGTAGAAAACTTACAGTCATCAATAGTTTCTCTCTTAGATGAAGAGGAAATCAATCAAGAACTTGATGTTGATATGCATGTCCCTCCTTTTGAGATAGGTGAAGTTTTGCAGCCAGTTTGTTAGTTTTTGTTTTACCAAAGTGCAAGTAGTGAACTAGTTCATATTGACAAAGCCCCACAACTGCAAGAGGATCAACTATCAGAAATAGTCTCCCATCATGAAAATCAAGATGATAGTCTTCAAATAGAGTTATCTAATGAGATCCAAAAAAAATTGTTTGATCAACAAAAGGACAGTCTTGATACACATGATATGGCTATCATATTTGAGGATGCTAAAGAAAATTTGGACTTGTTTATAGACAAATCCGTTGATCCCTTTTTCTTTGAAGTTGAACTTGATCATGATAGGATTGAACAAGGACTAATTATGAATGAAAATTGTCCCTTGGATCATGAAGACATGACAATCTTCCATATTTTCATGGGTCCTTTTGCTGCAGTCATCAAAAGAGGTGATTTTTCATGGTTTCAAGGATCCAATGGTAAGTTTGTTGCAGCCATTTGGGAAGATGAATCTTCTTGTATTTATGAATCATGAGCACATTTTCAGTGGACACTTTGAGTTGCCTATCTTTTGTTCATTTTGCCTGCTCAAGGAAAGTGTGAACAAGATTCAAGCAAGTAGCCATTTGCTGGATTGGTTACAGTGGAGGGATCATATCGCACGATTGTATATATATCTTTAGTAGGTGGGAAATTATCATCAGGATTTGAAGCTCGAGGCGAAGGCCCCAAGATCCCTATGGTCTGCTGCCATAAGTAAGTTCAGTCATTAGTCAATTTTCCGAGTCAAAGTCAGTTTTTGTTTCAGTTAGTCATTTCAGTTTGTCAAGTTATTTCAATTTCTAGTTTTGACTCCATTGCCCAATGGATGAAGCTACCTGATCTACGGTGTTCTGGACTCCTCCTAAAAGAGCTGTCATCCCCAGCTGGAGACAATGTTAGTGTCTGTCAGTCACCTGCGATCAATTGTACTCTTTCAAGGTTAGTTGATAGGGTCCTAGGTCAAATTTTATAGTTTCAAATAAGTTTTCAAATACAATTTGATCATTGGTTGTTGTCTAGGTTAGCGTTGCTCCCTCTATTCACTCATGGTCATTATCACTCATCTTGGTCAAGTATTCATTTAATTGTTTATGGTCACGAATCAATTAATATACCATCATCTAGGTCATGGTCTAGGATTACGTTTGAGGTGTCATCATTTGTTCATGTCATTAAAAGCTACATGGGAGTCATGTCATCACCATTGTCACCATCATGGGAGTTAGCAAATTAGAAAATAAAGCCAAAGGAGCAACGAGAAGAGTCAACTCAACATTTCACAAGTTTCAAAGGCTTCCAATTCAGTAAGTGATCATTCCTCACCTTTCATTCAGCTCAATTTCTTCAGCAAATGATGAAATCCCTCTCTTAAGGTTTTCACTGCGTTTTTGTCTTTCTTTGGTGTTTGATTTGTTTAAGTGAGAAAAATCCTTGTTTTTCTACCCTATCACCTTCCTACACACCTCATACACCTCCCCAAACCATTTCCCACATTCATCTCCCTCATTTCTTTCATTTTCCCCTAAAACCCTAGCCCACGTTGTGTTTTTGCATAGATTCTGGGGTAGGACCGTGTTTTAGCTTTTTCCCCTCTTTCCCTTATGCATTTCAAGGAATTCCACTTGCACTGTGTTCCTAAAACACTCCCCTATCTCCCCTATTTTTTTCAGATTTTCCCTAACTCTTATCCCCTCCATTTCCCTCCCTAAACTTGCTGCCCCATTTTCCCCTGTTTTCCTAGATTTTACCCTTTCCTTCCTTCCCATCAAGCTAGGGTTTCTATCATACAAACAAACAACATGGACAATGAGAAGAAAAAGTACAACAAAGGAGGGCAAGTTTCCACATTTGAGTCAACTCAGACCCATGGCATCATTTTTAGAATTTTGTGATCATTTGCTAGGGTTTACAATGCACAGGGACAATTTTGCTTCAAAATCAGTTTCTGAAGTAACAGAGATGAATTTTACAAAAGTGAAAGTGGTTTTTGTCAATCATAGGCCAAAGAACAAAAACCTCCTTCAGTTTATGCATAGGTGTTATGATATGAGAGAAATTCCAAAAATACAGTTGCTCCAGGTCATTTTTTGCACTTCTGAATAGGTTGTCTTCAAGTCAATTTTCAGGGGTTTGGAGCAGGGGTTTGCAGTGTTTGATGACTCCATTTTGTAGCAGACATCCTAAGCTTTCCAACCATAGCACTTGCATCCCAAAACTCCTCTGGGAAGGCCTCCAAACTCCCTCTCAAAGTGGCACGACGCTTCTGTAATTTTTTAGTGATCAACTTCAAACTTGGATTCTGAGCAAATGGGACAATATTTTGGAAAATTGGAGGAGGTTTTTGTTCATAACATGCCAAAGAACAAAAACCTCTCTTAGTTTTGCAAAACTCATTATAGTTAGAGAGATATTGATTCATCTTTAAGCCCTATTTTTGCAGAAAATTTCTTGAAAAATCTGGAAATTTGGTGTTCACAGAAGCGTCGTGACGCTTTCTCTCAGGGCTCTCAAATCAAGTGGCTTACATGGTTGGATGCCATTTCACCTGCACATTTCAGATCATGTCTTCGTTTTTCTTGACACCCCTTGGTTGTGGAGAAAAAGCCAAAAAGCATTTTCATGCTTCTACCAATGTTTTTGGCCAGGCGCGGCGCTTCTGGAGCGAGGTTGGGAAAATCAACTTTTGGAGGTCTTCCTGTGGGTGTTTTCTCAAAATTCAAGGTGCATTGGAAAGTAGACTCATAGGGCTACTCAGGCCAACCTTCAGACTTGCATTTGGATGCTTTTAAGTGGGTCAAAATCACCCTTGAATAGGCACGACACTTCTGCCAGATAGGCGCGACGCTTCTGTTAGACATGCGCGACACTTCTGCTAATAGCACTACGTTTCTGCATTGGATTCCTTTCAGAGAGTTGTCATGCCATGAAAACTGTAGAATTCGATGCTAGTTGTCCCATGAGGTGTCTTTTGATGTATTTGAGTTTGTTTTTTCCTCTTATGATGAGGAAACATGTAATTTAATGAAGGAGACGCACACTCCTAGTCTTTAGCTAAATTTCAGGGATTAGTTTTTAACTACCCTAAATTCTAGGAAATGACTCATCTGTTGTAATTATGGTGCTTTTTGGATAGGATTTCGACCCTATGAGGTGTCATGAACTCTATTTTATATAAGTAGTCCACCTCAAGTCATTTTAGAGTTTGGATAGTTGTTATTTGCAATGGAGCTATTGTACAAGCTTTTTTCTGAATGAAATCAAAGACAATGTTGCAGACATAGTATTGAGACTCCATTGGTATGCCTTTGAGCATTTGTTTTTCTCTGTAAACTTATCATGTTGAATGTTATGTTATCCATCTTTCACATATATGCTTCTCTATGTTAAATCTTATCAGTTTATAGACAGAAATCATGCTTTCCATGCTTTGTTTTTTATAAGATTTACATGAACATGTCTCTGCTCTTTTGATGAATGAATTCAATTTAATGCTCATTCTGACTCCCTCTCAGCTCACTCTATACACAATGGAAAATTAAGCACGCTAAGCTTACCTACCTGGCCTCACCCTTACCTCTCTACAACTAAACCTTTGAAATCATACCTAAAGTTTAAACCCTAGACCTAGTTTCGTAACTGTCATTCCTATCCAGCAAAATTCCAAACAAACAAAACCCCTAATCTACTGAGCATCATAACTAGCCTAAGATCAATATATTCAGTCATCTCATTGGCTACAGAGTGACATTGGAGAGAGCCCTCTCTGGTTGTGGTAGGGCTAGCTACCTCGCCTAAAGGTTGGTTTGTGGTTACCTTCCTTCAGCTCCATTCTCAGCCTTGGGAAGTGGGGGGAAGTGATAACACATACCATGTCAACTATGCAATTGCTATGAAAAGGGATCTTGTTGTTGATTAACCCCATCATGAATTTTACCTCGGATATATCTTATAACATCATATGAGAATGCCTTGTACTTGTTAATAATGTTAGTGTGAATTCATGGAGTGCCAAAAAATTGAAAACTAGTTCTTTGTGACTTGGCCGTGTCTCCCTATAGCTCACTAGCTTCTTGTAAATTATGATGTGCCTTCCATAGCTTGTGATTTGGATCTGCAATGGGTTATTGATGGACTTCTAAATCAGAACCTAACATCTGATCAGAAATATGATTCAAAGAGTATGCAAAATCATCTTGAAGATATCCCTCAAAAAGAGGTGTTGGAGAAGTTGTTGTAGTAGGATTGGTGCACACTGCAAGGTACCAAAGAAGAATGCTTTGGTGCAACCATATGATTAGAACGCGAGTCTAAAATCCATTTATTAGATAATGAAACAACAATAGTCAAAACATGACACATACCTTGATCTTTGGTGGTTTGTTTTCAATCTTCTTCTTGACATTGTCTAGGATTAAGTCATCTAGTTTTTTCTGCTAAAGTACTTTGGCCATAAGATCAATTGTCTTCACCATACAAGAATCTGCGGATGGAATCCTCTATTTACAATAGTTACACTTTATTCTCTCCTTGTATTTTCTTTCATTGTGGATCATATTCTCCTTTCTGGATTTTGTTTTTTCTCCATCTATATGATTAACATCCGTTGTTTTCTTCTTGTCTTTATTGTTATCAACCTTCATTATAAGCACACAGGGTTTGGAATGCTTAAGAGCCCAAATGTGTATGAACTTATTCTGTTCATGTATCAAGAACTCAATGAAATCATCCAATGATGGCAACTTCCATTTTTTATCAATGAGAGATTTTAGCAGTGTGGAAAGAATAGACAAAGACATAATATTGAGGTCCTAGTTTAGAAAGTACATAAAGGATAAGTTGTTCCTCCATCTTATTATCCCACAAGCTTTTACCTGTGTCATTAGAGTCTTGAATCTTTAGAGTATGCCTTCTAGGGTCTCAAAATGGTTGGGATCGAGTGAAATCAACTCATTCTCCACTCGATGCCCTCTCAACTCAACTTTGCTTGCCAAACAATCCTCCAATTTGGTCCAAACCTGATGAGTAGTTTTACGTCCCCCTCTAAATGAAATAACAAATCAAGGGTGCTGGACAAAGAAAGAATCCAATAGGCTTCATCTATTATATTGAATTTCTTCAATTACTTAATCGCCGATGTAGGCTCAATTTCGATCCCCATTGTGATCCTAAAAGGTCCCTTGCTGCATAGAAATAGTTGGATCTTTGACTTCCAGTCAAAGTAATTGAAAGCAACGAGGATCACCACAAGCTGGTCCATTCACTTTGGGATGTTCTAATCTTGTCAAATATACAATAAAATATCAATATTATTTATGAACTCACTTTATGCTTTGATACCATCTAAGCACAAGCATAGGATCTAAGTGAGGTCTTGATGAATTGCCGAGTACATTGTACCTCGACACAAACAACATCTTCCAACTAATAAATGACAAGCCAAAAACCCTAACAATAAAATAGCCAAGTGAGTTGGACTACATAGTTCAGATGCTACTTGCCCCTCTCTTATAAAAGATGTTGTCCTTGAATTTGGGGGTTTGACCATGTAAAGGCCTCCATCAAATAATAAATAAAGTCCCTCAAAGGTGCACCCTCCAAGTGGCTTTAATGTCCCCAATGGATTAATTGACCAAGGGTGGAAGAAGTAGACTTTCAACCTTGTAGGCTATAGTTAGTGTTAAAGGGGGGAACCCATTATCCAATGTTTTGGGCAACACTGGGTAAAGTTTGGGGTAGCTGGGGCAAAAAAGCCCAAATTGGGAGTTTCACAAGAATCCCTCACATTAGATTAAGGAAGAGAAATCCTCCATGAAGAATCTATAAATATGAGAGTTAAGATCATTTTATCATCATTGAATTGGATTGATTATCCTTATTTTCTTTAAGACTAAGGCTTTGAGGGTTTTAAGACTCCCTTTTTTTCCAGTCTAGTTTCGGTGGAGGTGATCCCACGCTAGCTAGCTTATATCTGATTTTGGTAGTGAAACATTCCAACCTAGTCAAACATCTTCCTCAACACTTATCTGGTAGACACTCTTCTACATCGGATCGTTCAATCATTGTTTGGCACATCAAAGAAGGTTTTTGTAGAGGATTCGTGGCTCTACCTTTCATCTGAGGTTCGAAGGTTCTTGTGGCAGCGAAGGTGCAAAGTTAGACATCATTACGACATTGTTTGGAACAAGAAGTATATCCAGGCACGTCTGGTTAGTGACCAACCTTCTAGAGTAGAGACTAGTCATAGGAAGGACTACTGTATCGCTACCGTAATTGTCTATTCAAATGGTAACCATTTACGGGGCATTGTTCGATACAACAATCCTATCCAGGCCATCCTAATTGTTGAGGCTAGCAATTACCTCGCCAAGGCTACGAGTATTCTCAGGGAAGACGATCGAGCCCTATTACATTCCATTTTTGGGGCTATTTTTAGGGCACAACTCTGATTCTCTGGATCAAGGACAGATTAGGGTTGTCTACAATCATTGAAGTTCAGACAACCATTTGTAGCAATAGTGAGCTAGTGAAATCCAACTACGGTCAACCCTAATTCTGGTTAATGTGACAATCAGTCAATTACCAAAGATACATTGTGAATCACTGGAGAAAAGATCGAGGAGTTAGGATCTCTGTGGCAGTAATCGGACCTCACTGAAACAACACATACCATCATAGTAGCCAAGGGGCATAAGACAGTGAGTTGTCAATAGTGTGCTATTTGCTGCTAGATATTAGACAATGAGTTGTAATTGGTATATTCATAGTAGAATTTGGAGAAGTAGTAGAAGAGCTAAATATTATGTTAAAATTAGAATTATATTGTGGATTATTGAGGAATCTACTGTTTCATTGGGCAGTCAACCCTGACTTATTGTATTTGTTGAAGAATCATATCGTTGTTAGAGATCTTTTTTGCTATGGAAATATTTCTTCTATTTCAATGATATCTACTGTTGAATGAATGAATGAATGGGTATTGTTATTATATAATCTTGTTGATTTATCGTAACCTTATACAAACATAGAACCTTAAGGGATACAATTACCTTAGGACATTATAGTGGTATCAAAGCTGGCTCTCTTGCCAACTTGAAGGGCCATGAGAAAATGTGTCAACAAACATTAATTTCCCCCTTGCAGAACACGGAGTTTTGCGAAAGTTTGAAGATTGTCCAAGTACAACATAGAAAAGGTGTATAAATTTCTGATTTCCCACCTTGGTTTTCAGTTTCACCTTATTTCTCCAATTAGTTAAATGCCCTTTCCCATAACCTTACATTCAACAAGCTGGAAAATAGATATTTGCTGAAAACACAAATTCTGGAAAATTTTCACAATGTTGGAAAATGCAGAAATAAAAATCAGCAGACACAAACAGCCATTCAACACATTTTAACACAGTGATTTTTGGTCAAGGTGACCTTGGAAAAATCCTCTACAACTCTTGGGGAAAACCAGTACGAAAGCTCCTCCTTATTTCTGAAAAAAGTGCTTTTTATAGTGAGAGAAATACTTAGAAAATTAGCAAGTACAAATTACAACTTATCTCGTTTTCCGTGCTTTACAACCACCTCGAAAAACGTGCAAACAGCAAAACAGAACAGCAATAAATGTTGTATGGCCTCCTTGATTTTTGTGCCCAGATTTTCTGCATTAAATGCCGCTGTACGACCTCCTCGATTTCTGTGCAAGCAACAATAAATGCTGCTATACAGAATCTCGATTTCTGTGCCGACAAAACAACAGAAACTACTGTACGAAATCTGCCTCAAAATCCGTGCAAGAGGACAGCCACTTGTTGTACGACTTGCCTCGAAATTTGTGCCAGAAAATAACCTCCTCGAAAACTGAGCCAAACTTGCTGTACGGCCTCTTGGGAAACGTGCCAAAAGGCTGTTGCACGGTCTCTAGAAAATCGTGCCAAAAACTGCCTTGGAATGTGTGCCTCTTCTAGCTATATGGACTTGCTGAAACCTTGCCTTGGAGTGCGTGCCAAAGTGCTGCCTCTTTCTCCTCACCGCCCAAAAATCTCCCTTGCTCTCTTTCTCTCCTTCTCCCAATCTGCTCATGAAAGAATGAATGACCTTTTCCTCCTTTTCCTCCTTTAACCTAACCCTAAGTGACTTTTGGGGAATCCCTAAATCCAATGGCTGAGATAGATTGAGATCTAGGGCTGAGATTAAATGCTTATTTAAATCTCACTTTCTATTTTTTAATTCACCCCACTTTAATAAAGACCCACTTAGTCATTTATTTCCAAAGTCACTTTTTCTTTCTAATTTTACATTGACTTTATTAAAGTCACTTTAAAATTAGACTTTAGTAACTTTATCACTTAAAGTCACTTTTAAATTAGATTTGACTTTATAAAAATTATAAAGTCACTTTAGGAGAAAATTAAATTCTTTTGGACACTTTTCCCTAGGCCAAAGATCAAAGTCTTAGGGAACCACCTGTCCTCCGGTACCAAATTTCAACACTCCCTCTTACCGAGGAAGGTGTTCCTCACCACACCCATCTTGTCTCTGAAGTAGACATGCTTGCCTCGTGGTAAGGCTTTGGTAAGAATATCTGCAACCTGCTCATCAGTGGGAATATACTTAAGCTTCACAGCTCCTTTCTGAACATAGTCTCTGATGAAATGATATTTGATCCCGATATGCTTTGACCTGTCATGAAATACTGGATTCTCCGTGAGTTTAATGCAACTCTGATTATCACAGTAAATCACTGAAGGTCTCAACGGCTGATCAAATAAGCCAAACAACATCTTGCGAAGCCAGATGGCCTCACAACTAGCTAGACTGGCTGCCATATACTCTGCTTCCGCTGAACTCAATGCTATTGACTGCTGCTTTCGGCTGAACCATGACACTACTGCCGAACCCAACCCAAAACAGCACCCTGAAGTGCTCTTCCTATCAGAAGCACAACCTGCCCAATCAGAATCAGTGTAACCTGCTAATCTCACTCCATCCCCCTGCCTGTAGTCCAGACCATAATCCACTGTCCCCTGCAAGTACCGCAAAATGTGTTTTGCAGCCACCCAGTGAACCTTCCTAGGCTCACACATAAACTGACTCATTGTGTTGACTGCAAAAAAATATCTGGTCTAGTGTTGACCAAATACATCAAGGAACCAATCAATTGTCTGTACAATGTGGGATCCACCAACTCGGAATCCCACATGAAGCTTCTTCAGCAGGATTACCTGTCGATATGGGTTCACAATCCTCCATGTGAACCCGGCCATGATGTCCACACATTTCCCCGCCTCAGAAGATTCTGCTTCCTCCCCGCCACACTCTTCCCACCCAAAAAGTAATGCATCGGGTCAATTTCCTTCATCTCGAACTCTGACGCAAGATCTCTCTTGCAGTGCTCTATGAGTCTCTCTGCACTCGTAATGACCAAGTCATCCACATATAGCACCAGAATGAGAGGCTCCTCACCTATTACAATAAAGTAAAGGTTCGGATCTGCATCACTCTTTGTAAAACCCATCTCTTGCAAGTATGTATCTATCCTGGAGTACCAAGCTTTGGGAGCTTGCTTCAGGCCATAAAGGGCCTCTTTCAGTCTACACACATGGGACTTGTTCCCATGCACCTCAAATCCCTGTGGCTACTCAAAGTACACCTCCTCCTATATGAAGCCATTGAGAAATGCGATCTTCACATCCATCTAGTGGATCTTCCAACCCATCTCTACTGCTATCGATATGATGGAGCTGACTTAAGACATTTGAGGCCACCTGGAGTGAAGGTCATGTCATAATCAACTCCTCTACTCGGGGAGAACCTCTTTAGCCACAAACCTTGTTCAATTTCACTGCCGCCATTCAAAGATGTTTACCTTGTAAAGCCATCTCGGGAAGCAACCACCATTTGCCCGTGCTCCTGCACCACCTCCCAAACATCATTCTTCATGATAGAAGAATACTCCTCCCCGCATGGCCTCTCTCCGTACCCAGACATACTCTTGCTCAGATAGAAGGCTCAGAGTCAAGGATGTTGGTAGCCATTGCAATATAGCTACAAAACCTCTCAGGTGGTCTGCTCTCTCTGACCAGCCTCTTAGGCCCAACAACAGATGTGGCCTCTCTCAAGGTGTCCTGAAGCCACTTGGGCTTCCTCTCCCCTGAGCACACTTCTCCACTGAATGAAACTCCTCCTCTCATCATCAAGAGCTCGAACTCCCGATTATCTGCCCGCCGTCCTCTTGCCCTCCGCACCAACCCGTAGATGCCGAGCACGTGTGAACTGTCCATCGTTGGACTCCCTAGTGAACCGCTATGCGGATTGCTCGCATGTCGCTCGAAGCACCACCCTTAATCCATGCAACCAGTTGCTCTGTCGACGACCCGACATCGCACCAGATGTACTCAATCCTCCCCCGATTCTGCCCACTGGATCCCTGCGACTGACTCAACTGCTGCTGAGGGTTTGGCTGATCCAGATACTCTAACTCCCGTGACCTCCTAAAGGCCCTGTCCTCCTCGAACTTCACATCCCGCCTGACAACAACTTTCCTCTGCGCAGGAATGTAAATCCGAAAGGCCTTGGAGGTCTCACTGTAGCCCACAAAGATACCCTTCTCTGCGGTGGGCTCTAGTTTGGTCCTCTTCTCCTTGGGTATGTAGGAGTATGTAAGGCACCCAAAGATACGAAGATGACCCATATCAGGCTTCTTCCCAGAAAAAGCCTCCTCCGGAGTCATGTGCCCCAAGGCACGATGCGGACTCCTGTTCTGCAAGTAAACAGCTGTGTTGCAGGCCTCTGCCCACAAAAACAATGGCAACCCCCGATCATGTAACATGGCTTTGGCAGCCCCTCCGATGGATCTGTTCTTCCTCTCCGCAACCCCGTTCTACTGGGGGTTGTAAGGAACAGTGAGCTCCCTCCTAATGCCTGCCTCCGCACAATAGTCAAAAAACTCTCCAAGGGTGTACTCTCCTCCATTGTCCGACCTCAGGGACTTGATCTTCCGACCTGTCTGTGTCTCCACAAGAGCTCTGAACTCCTGAAACCGCTTGAAGACCTCACTCTTGGTCTTCAAGAAATAAATCTAGGTCCTCCTAGAGTAATCATCAATGAATAACACATAGTACTCATATCCACTCAAGGAAACATGAGACATCCGACCGCTCACATCGGAATGAATCAAATCAAGTATCCCAGTCGCTCTGCTGTCACTGCTGGGAAAAGGGGATTTGGCAAACTCGCCCATCGCACATCCTCTGCAAGTATCAAAGTGATCAGTACTGAAATCTGGCACACCTGTAGTGATCTCCCACGTCCTCAAGGCCCCATGATACATGTGCCCCACTGTGAAAGAATTGTCACTCAATTGCTAGCTCGGTGCTCGCATCTACTTCAATGCCAAAGGGGTCAAATGCAAACTTGTGACACTGCACGACATACTTCCTATCACTCTAGCCGAATCACCGGAGCGCCCGGGATATATATCAAGACTTATCCTCTCCTGAATAATATTCTATATCCTCTCGTCCTCCAAACTTCAAAGCAGACAAATATGACAAGGTTCTTCCTCATCCCCCGGCACATAAAGAACATCTGACACCTTCAAGGGAGGTTTGGGTTCCCTATCAAATGTCAGTGTCCCCACACCGACTGCTCTAACAACTCTGTCATCACCGAGTACTACCTCTATATCAGTGCCACTCTCTGAAAGCCCTGAGAAGTACTCACAGACCCCTGTCATATGACGTGAAGCCCCACTTTCCACATACCAGATACCCGAAGATGCTCTGCTAGTCGAGGGAAATGCATGCTCCCTCTGAACCTCCATGGCAGGTGAATTTGCACTAGTGGACTCACAAGCAATAAACCCAAACTCCCGGTCAAAGCGATCCGTAAAGTCCTCTACCTCTGTTGATGCTGCCATGTTCTGGTTCTTCCCCTTCTTTTTCTTCTCCGGACACACAACTGCATAGTGTCCCATCTTCTGACAATCTCAACATTTCACCTTGGAATAGTCCTTTTGCGTGTTACCCTGTTTACCTTTACCTTTGCCTTTGCCCCCACCACTGCTTGTGGAATTGCTTCTTTCCCTTGCCTTTCTTGCCTCCTGCCAACAGTGCTACATCCTCATCCTGCTCAACTGGCTTGGCTGCCCCAAGCTGACTCTTCCTGATTTCTGTCTGAATGCAATCATCCCAAAACCTCTCCCAAGTGGGAAGGGTCTCATGTGCACAAACCCCATCAACAAAGTTCAGCCATGAACTGGGGAGGCCATTCACTGCAATTTGCACCAACTCAGTGGATGGAATGACCTCTCCAACTGCTGCCAACTCATCTCTCACATTAGTAATCTTTGTGAGATATCCAGCTGCATTATCAGTTTTACCCATCTTAATGGTCTTCAGCTTCTCCCTTAGGACCATTTTTCTGTTCTCATTGGTACTCTGGTAGAGATTGGTCAATGTTGTCCACATCTCATGAGCATTTCTCTTTCCTTTCACATGAGGAATGCAATGGTCTTTGATTCCATCTAGAATCAGTCTCTTACCCTTGTTATTCTTTGTATTATAAGCTGCCAACTGAACAGCATCAGTAGGCACCTTAACAGGGTAGTGTGCGGTATGCACCATGACATCCCAGACTTCTGCCTCCTCAAAGATACTCTGCATTCTCTCCTTCCAAACACTGTAGTTGCTATGCCCATCCAACCTACCCTCCACCCTCAATCCCAATGACATCCTTGCTGTCCTAAAAAACTGAAAATAACACTGCTGTAGTAAAGATAAAATTTTGGTGTGTGAAAAATCAGCTTGTTGGAATTTTCTAAGTGAAATATCAGCACACTGTATTTTTCTCCTTTGCTGTTCCAAACTGCACTTTCAACACCCAACCTCTGATACCATGTAGAAATTTATGATTTCCCAGCCCGGTTTTCAGTTTCACCTTATTTCTCCAATTAGTTAAATGCCCTTTCCCATAAACTTACATTCAACAAGCTGGCAAATAAATATTTGCTGAAAACACAAATTCTGGAAATTTTTCACAATGCTGTAAAATGCAGAAATAAAAATCAGCAGACACAAACAACCATTCAACACATTTTAACACAGTGATTTTTGGTCAAGGTGACCCTGGAAAAACCCCCTACAACTCTTGGGGAAAACCAGTTCGAAAGCTCCTTCTTATTTCTGAAAAAAATGCTTTTTACAGTGAGAGAAATACTCAAAAAATCAATTAGTACAAAATACAACTTATCTCGTTTTCCGTGCTTTACAACCACCTCGAAAAACGTGCAAACAACAAAACAGAACAACAATAAATGTTGTACGGCCTCTTTGATTTTCGTGCCCAGATTTTCTGCACTAAATGTTGTTGTACGACCACCTCGATTTCTGTGCAAGTAGCAATAAATGCTGCTGTACGAAATCTCGATTTTTGTGCCGGAAAAAACAACATAAACTACTGTATGGAATTTGCCTCGAAATCCGTGCAAGAGGACAGCCATTTGCTGTATGCCCTGCCTCGAAATTTATGCCAGAAAACAGCCTTCTCCTCCTCGAAAATTGAGCCAAACTTGCTGTACGGCCTCTTGGGAAACGTGCCAAAAGGCTGTTGTACAATCTCTAGAAAATCATGCCAAAAACCGCCTTGAAATGTGTGCCTCTTCTAGCTGTACAGACTTGCTGAAATCCTGCCTTGGAGTGCATGCCAAAGTGCTTCTTCTTTCTCCTCACTGCCCAGAAATCTCCCTTGCTCTCTTTTTCTCCTTCTCCCAATCTGCTCATGAAAGAATGAATGACCTTTTCCTCTTTTAACCTAACCCTAAGTGACTTTTGGGGAATCCCTAAATCCAATGGCTGAAATAGCTTTAGATCTAGGGCTGAGATTAAATGCTCATTTAAATCTCACTTTCTATTTTTTAATTCACCCCACTTTAATAAAGCCCCACTTAGTCATTTATTTCCAAAGTCACTTTTCCTTTCTAATTTTACATTGACTTGATTAAAGTCACTTTAAAATTAGACTTTAGTAACTTTATCACTAAAAGTCACTTTTAAATTAGATTTGACTTTATAACTTTATAAAGTCATTTTAGGAGAAAAATTAAATTCTTTTGGACACTTTTCCCTAGGCCAAAGATCAAAGCCTTAGGGAACCACCTGTCCTCCGGTAACCAAATTTCAACAAAAGGGAGAACAAACTGAAGTATGGATTAAGGCACACCTATTTGTTTGGTCATGGCTGGACCCTCCTAAAGAGAATAAAATATGTCTATCTTTAGAATCTATGGGCAACTTAAATCCTTCACCTTGTTGCCACAAAATCGAACAGGGCTTGGAGAGGGGTACCCTACAAGGCTATTACTAGAACAAGAGACAAGGATGGGTTAGTGGCCAAAAAACCCTTGCTCTTTATGGACTTTCACTAATAGGAGGAGCCTCGGTATCATGTCACCTATGATGGATAATCTTAGTAGAAAGGAATATGATGACCAGTAGGCTTCTAAGGGAAAAGCTCAATTTAAGTACAAAGTTCCAATCATCAAATGGAGGCACATTGATTTTCCAAGACAGGTCAGATTTGTGAGGCACATGACCTAGGGCTTGTTTAATAGGTTGAGTGTTGGGATGGCCAAAGGTCAAGGTGATGAGAAAGAGTTTACAACAGTTATTTTCAACAAGGCAATCCCATGAAACCCTCAAATAAGCCCCTTATTTGAAGCAACACCAACCTAGTGTTTACCTAGGGCAACAACTAGTGCAAGAAAGTTTATGGATAAAATTGAAGTGAATGCCTACCAAGACTGTTGATTTTGAGCAACCAACTATGCCCTTGGCATTTAGACTCTCCAATCCCAAAAATCTTCCTTGCTTAGAAATTCATACCAAGTTCTAGCTTGGATGCTTGGCCTTTAAGGGGCCGAATTAGGTTAAGAGGAAAAGAGAAAATTTATGGATGAAAAGTGAGTTTGATCACCAACAAGGGAGGCGAGTGCCTTATTCCTTGGGACGATGGAGTCTATGAGTTGATTGGATGTCTAAATGTTGCTAAGGAGGAAGGATAATTGATGCCCTCACATAAAAAACCCTAGCGATTATCTATGTAATGGATCAATAAGTTTTATGGGAGAGCTAATCAAAGTTCACCACTAGGATTATCATTCACATGTTATTCGTGAGTAGTGCATGCAAGTATGATATCTGGATTCTATCCAATAGATTTTCTATAAATTAGGGCACAATAAAAAATTCTAGATTCAATATATTCCATACATTAGACATAAAGAAAAGATTTATCGAACAATATGCTCACTTACAAGATAACATGCATGAAATTCTATTCATTGGTCCAAGACAATAGCTCCAAAGTTAAGCGAGTAGCTCCAAATATCAAAATGCATTCATTGATTTGATTTCCTCCATAATAGAAAGAGGTTGAAATATCCAAGTCCAAGGGATGATGAAAATACAAGTGTCCTCTCCACTATTTATATGAGGAGGAGTAACATCTATTTTAGCCTAAAAGCTCCTAGGACAACAAGTTATGTCACAATGATGAATTGGGTCATAGGGAAACCCACTAGCTTAGACAATAAACATAAGAATTTTCCCACACATGTGAGCCGTAGGGCAAGATATGCCGAATCAATGCATTAGGCCTTCTAGGGCATGCGTTGGTGCTTCTAGGTGCCAAACTTGGTGTAGAAGCTCTTTAAAATCACCCTCTGAGGCTTGGCCCTCAAAGTGCTATCAATATCCTTTTGTGGACCCCAAAATTCATCTTGGGGCAAGAAAAGTTGTCTCATGGGTCTCTAAACAACCATAGTGCTTGTCTTTGCTCCAACGTTGATGGCATCCAAGGTGGCGCTAGCCCTCCCATGTCTCAAGTTGTGAGACCATTATCATTTGGTCCCTGGATCAGTTGTTATCCCTTATCCCTTATGAAGTGCTAAGCTGTTGGGTTCAGGGGATTCATCCCAAACAGCCATCAAATGTAGGGAGTGCCAAAAAGCTGTGGGTGTTGGAGGTGCCCAAGGGTGTGTGTGATGCCCTACCGCTGCTTGGATTTCCGTGGCTCTCAGTGCTCCACTTGTGGCTGTCAATATACTTCTTTAAAGTTTAGAGGCTTGGGCCCCTGTTAAGTTGCCTAGGTCATGGCTATGGAACTACCTAACAATCACTTCAGAAAGTCCAACAAGCAACAAATCATCATGTGCAATAATCATTTTTGCATCAAGTGGACCAAGTTTGAATGTAAAGTGCTATTTGACACTTTAAACAAGGCTTCCCTTCCAAATTTAGGGCATTGAACTCGCAATGGTGTTACCTCCCTAGGTAGGAGTGGCTAAAGGACAACCTCATTAGGTGTTTCCAGCCCCCAAGGGGAAGTGACATTTCCTCAGTCCAACCTTAAAATCAATAGGCGTTATGTGAACAATGATGGTAATAGAGGGGAGAAGACTTCATGGCCAAGTGCCATGGTCAAAGGGACCAACATAGTTGGGATCCGTATCCTGAGTGTATAGATGTGAGGAGGGAGAAATGGTGGATGCATGAGTTGCCAACTCATCCATGCCAAAAGGCCAAAGTACAAACAAGCATAAGCACCCAATTGCAAAATCAATAAAGTACCTTTTGATCAAAACCCATCTTTGTTCATGTGCTCCTGTGAGATGGGAGAGAAGTCATATGACTAATGCAGGTGGTGGAGATGAATAGTGGCACATCATTGGCTAGTGGTGGCTAATCAGGGGCTGTTGGCTGGCTGACTGGATGTAAAGTGTGGGAGAAAATTTTTCTCCTATGGGGTGACCCACTTTTGGTGGGTAACACACCTTACCATTTTGATTGGCTATATCATCCAAGAAAAATAGAAGAGATCAATATCTTAAATCTGATGGTTCTGGTGACATATCAACGCCAGTTTTTGGGCATAGCACATGTGGGCGACCCGCTCAACAGATACAAGGTCACCACACCACAACCTGTAACAGATTCATTTGGCAATTTTCAGGCCATGCCTCCAGTGTCTATTGGTCATAGAGAGTAATCTTGCCCCTTTGTTCAATACAAAATCTCTAGTTTGCCTGCTAATGAAAAACCTGTTTAAGTAAGGACAACATTGCTATTAACTCCAAGGGCACTAGCACTAATGACATCATCTAGAACACTTGATCAACCAACAAGGTCAATTAATGCCCATATAAAACTATTAAGGCGAGGGATAACGCTCCTTTACTTTAGCACAATGACATGTTGAAAATAATGGTACCAAGGAGGTGTTTCCTAGGCATTTATCCTGTTGGCCTAGGGAGACACATTAATGACCTTTTGTCTAAGTGACATTATGCGTTTTATTAATGTCAAGGAGCTAAGTTACTTCTTATGGGAGATGTACCTTGTACTTTAATTTTTGAAGTCACATATGTATTAAAAGGTGACTTCATGTGAAAAGTACTAATTACACTTTATATTATTAAAGTGACATTTATTTTTTAAAGGTGACTTTATGAGAGAAAAAGTGCACATGGTACAAAACATTAAAAAGTACTAGGAGGCTCATTAAATGATCGGGACCACATGAGGGAGGGGGTGAGGAGAGGGAATGATTTCCACCCTTGTTCTAATGAGTTGAGATTTAATCTCAGCCATTGGATCTAAGGGTTAGGGTTCTCTTCTATTGAGAAGACAAAGGGGAGGAAAAGGAGAAAAGAGCTCAGTCATTCTCATGAGTCATGAGAGTTTTTCAGAAGAGAGCAAGGAGATCAAGGAGCTTGAGGGGAGGAAGAGAATTTGTGTGAGAAATTCTACAACAGAGAACAAGGAATAAAGCTACAACAGTTCGAATCTCTTGGAGGCCGAGTTCAAGCCAAGGAAGGAGCTTGAATCTCAAGGTGACAGTCAAGTATCATTTGCTCAGAGGTTGACGGTTTGCTTCAGGTCTGAACCTTGTCAGAACCAGCGTTCAGGTAGCTAAAATTTCCCCTTTGGACAGCCACACGAAGTCTGAGATTCTCAGGCCTGTACAGCGAGTTTCTCGGGCCAGTTCTGAGCGTATTATAATGAGTTTCTCGGGTTATGTTCTGAGAGTGTTTCAGCTCATGGTTCAGGAAGGAGATGTGCGCTTGAGGTGTGGGTATTCCCTGATATGCAAACCTGTGTTTCAGAGCAGATAATTGACTGGTCAGTGGCTTATTTTCTTGTGCACAAGAAGTTGTCAAGAGGCCGAAATTTTTGCTAGAGGAGAGCTGACTGTGTATGAGAATTATCACTCAGTTGAAAAAGGACCTCAGAGATGTTGGAACCAAAAATAAATCCTCCCTTAGTACGGGTTTTCCCCTTATGGGTTTTTCTAGGGTCATTAGACCAAAAATATTGTCTCTATTTTCTGAGTGTGCGCTTGCAATAATTCTTGTATCAGTTGTTGAAAAGGAAAAGAGTAGAGTAGCTTTTTGTTTCAAGTCAAATGCAAAATTAATGTATATATCAGTGATATGTTTATGATGGGTTTTGGGCATTAAACCATGCAAAAACTTGAAACTGGGTAGGCTACAGCAGAACAAAATTTTCTACATGATAATCAGTCAGCATGTGAAGTGTTGGATATTACGGGAAATGTGGATTATGAGACCAAGCATACAAGGATAAAAGAAATTGCAGCACAACATGCAAAGCGACTACAAAAAGAAGAAGAAGAAGAAGAGAGAACAAAAGAGCAGAAGGCAAAAGCTCTTGAAAAATTGAAAGAGTTGAACAGGAGGGCTCTTGCAAAATTGAAAGAGTTGAACAGAAGGGCTGCAACATATTAGGAGGAAAATCCTCAAGGTGAAACGGTATCTAGTGGACCAGTGGTCCAGTAGTATCTGAAGCTATGTAGAAAGAGGAGGTCATTGTCAGTCAAAATAAAAGTTCAGAATTAGTGGATATTGCTCCTGACAAGACAAAAAATATTCCTAATGGTAGTTTTGCCAAGGGTGACTGTATTACCAAAGAAGATGAAAGAAGTCGACCGAATCTCAGGGAACAGAATGGTCTTCTCAAAGAGGGGGCATCATCGTTTGAAAAGGCATTTACACAAGAGAATGAAGATAATGTTGAAGAGTGCCCAGTTGATGATAATATAAAAATCACCTCAAGGCAGAATGGTCTTCATAAGGAAAACACGAGATTCAAAATTACCAGAAGTAATACGTAATAGTGGACAAGCTGAGCTCCTTGAAGAAAACACCATCAAATCTGGGGACTGGGAAACCCGAGGCTGCAGGGCTTAAAGATGAGAAAAGATGACAGGAAGCTG
The DNA here is from genome assembly GCA_034641835.2 of Pinus albicaulis. NCBI lineage: Eukaryota > Viridiplantae > Streptophyta > Pinopsida > Pinales > Pinaceae > Pinus > Pinus albicaulis. The sequence continues at coordinate 736,187,653 of CM076584.1, read as the reverse complement.
AGCATTTAAATGACGAGAAACAAGAATCACCGTAGTCATATAATTACACTACAGAAGACAAATCCCTAAAAGGCTGTGAATCTAATAAGCAGCCAAAGGATTACGACAAGATTATAAGCCTTAAAAAGGGTCAACAAGGAAGGTGTTGAAGTAATTTTGGATGTAATAATGTTGTTTGGTATCTTCAAGAAAGGAATGTCCTTGAAAAGTACTACAAGCAACACTTGGCTAAGCAACTTCTCTCAGGCAAGACTGTTTCAGATGATGCAGAAAGGAGCCTGATTGAAAAATGGAAGGCAGAATGTGGTTATCACTGATTAGTTCACATCGAAATTAGAAGATATATTTACAAATATGAACTTTTCTTGTGTCGCAATAATACTACAATATTGGTTGCATCTAATAAAGGCAATGAAGTCCCTACAAAAGTTTTTATTTTTGTAGCACAAGAATGTAAGAAGTTTTATCCACTTATTTTCTATTGGGACACGGTTCAAAATGAGAGTTGAAACCAAGTATGCTACCTAAAGAAGGTACATTGGAACAATTGTTGGAAAAGGTGGTGATGATCTTATGAGATGGCCAAATTCAAGATGGGAATCCTTCAAGATAGGATGGGATGAGCATGCAGCACAGGAAAGGTAGGACATGTTGTCTCCATGGGAAACCATGCCACTTATTTCTGCTACAGGATTGAATGCTCTGCCAGATCCAAGAGTGAAAATACCTAGGACAAGTTTTCCCTCTGCACCAACAGAACTGTCTATCCTTAATGGGGATACTTTATCGGATGTTGGGGAATGATTAAAAGTCCAAAAAGTCTTGCAAGGTCAAGAAATGTCACCTTTAAAAATGCCTTTCAGAACTGATATAATGGATTTGATGAAATATCAGGTATGAAATTCTAAAGCACTAAATACTGAACATGAAGTCTCAGAAGGAGAAAGGAGGACAGGACATGAAATATGGCCCTCTATCAGAAGAAACTGATATTTCTTTTCAAATGGAAGTATGGATGGTTACATGAACTTGAGGCTCCAAGCTCCATAAATTTTCCATTTGCAAAGAGCATAGATGCAACCCTACACCAACTCAGGTGCTTTCCACAACTACCAGGTAGGGAGAATGGTGCTGCGCTACCTTTAAGCAATGGGGCTTCCACTACATCGACTTCTTTACATTCTCCTCTTCCCAGGTCACCACCAATAAGCAATTCAGGGCTGCATCTATCTACAATATTCCTAAGGTCTGTAGTAAGTGACCCTTAGAAAAGTAATTTACATTGGGACTTTGGGCAACCTTTTCTTTCTGAATGGAGTCCCTAGCAAACTGCTAGTGCTACCCCCAAAATAGTGGAAAGAGTTGCCAGATGGAAGACTTCCCCAACTTTCCCTTGTTTGTCAGAAGATACTGAAGATGCCTCTAGAGAAGTAAAGAATTCCTTAGAATTCTCCCCAAGGGAAACCATGTGTTTGTATTTCAGGTAGCATAACGTTGCTTTAGAAGCACCTTACCCTGAGGCAAAAGATATTAGCAAAGTGAAAGAAGAGTGGAATTGCAAATTCTTTAGATTTTCCCTGTTCAAGGAATCTGCTTGTATAATGACAGAAGATGGTGACAGTTCAGATGATGGGTTGCATGTACCGCCTGTTCATGGTCCTCCCTAGACAACTCACAAGACAAGGATGTCCAACCAAGGGAGCTCCTCATTCTTGAAGATAGGAGGACAGATTTTACAGCACCCAGGTTGGCCATTGCTTGGGGACAAGCAATGTCGAGAAGGGGGGACTGTAATGGCCCCTATGGATTAATTGCCCAAGGGAGGACGAAGTAGACTATTCAACCTCATAGTCTATAGTCGTTGATAAAGGGGAAACCCATTATCTAATAATTTGGGGAAACATTGGGTAAAGTTTGGGGTAGCTGGGGCAAAAAAGCCCAAATTGGGGTTTGCACTTGAACCCCTCACATTAGATTAAGGAAGAGAAATCCCCCACGAAGTCTATAAATATGAGAGAGTTAAGATCAATTTATCATCATTGAATTGGATTGATTATCTCTGTTTTATTTGAGCCTGAGGCTCCAAGGCTTTTAAGACCCCTTTTTTTCCAGTCTAGTTTCCATGGAGGTGATCCCACCCTAGCTAGCTTCTATCTAATTTTGGAGGTGAAAGATTCCACCCTAGTCAGACATCTTGCTCAACACTTATCTGATAAACACACTTCTACGTTAGATCTTTCAATCATTGTTGGCACATCACAGAAGTTTTCTGTAGAGGATTCGTGGCTCTACCTTTCATTTGAGGTCTGAAGGTTCTTGTGGTAGCGAAGGTGCAAAGTAGGACATCATTAATGACTCTGTTTGGAACAAGTATATCCAGACATGTCTGTTCAATGACTAGCCTTATAGGGCTGCAACTAGCCACAGAAAGGACTACCGAATAACTACTGTAACTCTCTGTTTAAAAGACAACCATATCTGGGGCACTGTTCGATACAATGAGCCTAACCAGGCCATCCTGAGGCTAGCAATTACCTGTCTTGGGCTGCGGGTATTACAAACCATTTTTGCGGCTATTTTTAGGGGAAAGCTTGGATTCTTTGGATCAAGGACGAATTAGGGTCTTCTATAATTAGTCGAGTTTGGGAAACCATCTCCAACAATAGTGAGCTAGTGAAATCCAACTGTGGTTAGCTCTAATTCTGGTTAATGTGATAGCAAGTCAATAACAAAGATACGTTGTGAATCATTGGAGGAAAGAACAAGGAGTTCAGATCTCTGTGGCAGTAATGAGACCTCACTAGAACAACACATACCATCACAATAGCCAATAGCATCAGATAGTGAGTTGTTAGTAGTTTGCTATTTGCTGCTAGATATTAGATAGTAAGTTGTAATTGGTATAGTCGCAATAGAATTTGGAGTAGTGGAAGAGCTGAATATTGATCTTGGAATCATAATTATATTGTGGATTATTGAAGAATCTACTGTTTCATTGGGCAGTCAACCCAAACGTATTGTGTTTGTTGAAGAATCATATCCCTGTTAGATATGTTTATTACTGTGGAAATCTTTGTGCTATTTCAATGCTATCCACTGTTAAAAGAATGAATGAATGAGTACTGCTATTGTATATTCTTGTTGATTGATTGTAAACCTAGACAGACATAGAACCCTAAGGGCTAAAATTATGTTAGGACATTACAGTAGCCTCCAAAAATGTGCCACATCACTTCCTAAGAAGGAGCTCTCCATAAGAGATCAAAACCTCCTCCAACAAAATAATATATCCAATGTTAGAGCCCAAATTTTTCCCGGGGAGTAGTAAGCAAACAATATCCCCATAACAATTGACAAGTCAAAACCCCTAACAAAAAAATAACCAAGTGAAATGCACTAGATAGTGGGGATGCCACTTGTCCTTTTCTTGTACAAAACACCCTCCTTGAACTTGGGGATTTGAGCATGTAAAAGCCTCCATCAATGTTGGAAACCAAGATAACACTGAGAGGGGGGTGAATTAATATTATGACCAATTTAAACAATCATTACCAATACACAATATTTCAATTCATTTAGCAATCAACCATATAGACAACTCATGAATCACACAACAATGTCATAAACAACATACATATATGATATATGTAACACATAGAGACACCAAATGTTTGCGGAAACCCATAAAAGTAAAAAATCACCAATCTTCTTTTAGTTCTTTTATGCAAATGCAAGCTCCATCATGTTGCTACATTATGTTTATTGGCACCAACTAGAAGGAAGCATCCACTCCTTGATTTGCAAGCACTCACTTGCAAGAGGCACCAATCCCCAATTGTTTTACAGGTACTGACCTGAAGTAAGCACCAACTCCCTAATGTGCAGGCACCAACCTGTAGAACCTAGCAGATCCATTTTTCATCCATTTTCAAACTCTATCACGTTAAACTTCAGATTTGTATTTGCTTCTCTCATTGCTTCAACTCTGACTCAGCTAGATATATTACTGCACTACTAATATACTCAGTTCATCTATACTTTTAACTTTAACTCTGTGCGCTGCAACTCTCTCCTCACACTCAGATCTGGTTACAAGTTTTCAAGTTTGCTCAACAACTCTTCCTTTAGTTCCAGATCTGATCACAACTTTATAGACCTATTCTGGCAACTCTTTCTCTGCAATCTCAGATCTGATATCACTATTCAGATATGCTTATTTTACCAGTCATTAGCATTTTAGATCTCAAATCTAGAGACATATCTGTTCTGGGTGTTGAAATATGTAATTACGTTCGGTCTTCATAATTCTATGTAATCATGGTTTTATGTATTTGATGTAAAGAGAAAATAAATTTGTTATTGTTATTATTGAGGCAAGGGTTTCATGCTCAAGGGGAATTTATTTTTTAGGTCAAGCACCCATTGACTGCTTCTAGGGCATTTCATTTAGTCTACAAGTCAATTGAGTCATTGTCATGTATTGAAGATCCTTTTGGGCATGTTACATATTATAAAGAAAATTTATTTGAGTCAAAGTAGAGTCAAAAGACCCTCCAAGACCTCGTCATGATGCTACAACAACTCGGCCTTCAAAAGGGACAAGTTGGCCTATCTAGAAGGACATGTCAGACTATTAAGGGACTCAAGGAAGCCTATATAAAGGAGCACTCAACCTCATTCAAGGAGGCATTCATTCAAGCATCAAGAAGTTTGATCAGGCTAGAAGAAGAAGCCTAATACTTAGCGAAGGAAAGAAGAGATAAAGGAAGGAAGAGCGAAGCACTTTAGGGACTATTTTGGGCCTTAATAATATCACACGTACGAACAAATTAGGGCTCTTACTGTAGCAAAAAGACCGAAAATTACAGTCACTCTAGAAGTCCGAATTTGGATGACAAAGGGATCAAATTGCAATCCTAATTGTTGAAGAAGAAGCAACTCACCCAACGAAGAAGAAGGGAGGACTATTTCCTCATTCTCTGTCACACGTGTGGCCTAGGGTTTCTGCAGTAAAGGTCGAGTTGCAGTCAAGAAGTTGCAGGGCCGAAAAAGAGGTCGAAGGAGAAGCTGCAGCTACCGGAAAGTGAGTTTGACTGAAGTTGACTTTGTGAAAGAGAAGCTCATCAAGAAGAGGCATTGACTTGGTCTTGGAGGGGTCTTGGTCAAGGGTCATAGGACTTGGAATTCATCAATTGAAGTTCTATAAGAAGAGAAGAATTCTTGTGGGTTTTCCTCTCAAGAGGAGAGGTTTTGGATCTGGCTGATTGCGTACATATTATGTCCTCTTATCTTATTGTTCTTTATGATTTGGTAGCTGTTTGATGATAAGAACAGTAAATATAATCAAGTGAAGGAAGAAGCTAATTAAGTTAAGTAAAACATATCACAAGCAATTATCAAAGTAAGAGAAATCACCTAATCTAGCTGCCTTAGATTTCTCAACATCGGGCTCTTTTCCTCAACTCAACCTTTTCTAGTAGTCTTCAAACTCTCTTGTCCCTCATCGTTTTTTGGTGTTTTGTAGCAACAACTTATTGTTTCCCTTACTTAGCCTCTATTCCATCAACACAACCTCTAATAGTCTTAGTTCTTTGACAAACTTGGCCCCATTAGAAATTTGGCCTCTTCATTTATCCATTGGGACAACCAACATTCCTTGATTGATTTTCTTTCATTTTATAACTCTTTCCATCATTTACCATGGCTATCATTTTATGGTATTTTCCTATGGTAATTTACTCTTTCACTGTATCAACTAGACCAAGTTGTTTGCCTGAATCATTAGACCAAGTCATGTGTAGAACTCTCTTATTCACATACAGTTCGAACCGAATGTTCTCTCTCTCATCATGCATGGAAGCCCCTCACAATGGTTTAACATCGTTCGCTGCACAAAGTCTCTCTCTTCAATTATCTTCATGCATTTTCAATTAGGAGCTTCAACTTATGTTTATTTTTTCTTCTTCGTTCCCTCTCAATCATCTGTGTCTTTTCGCCTTCACATACATTAGAAGTCAAATCGCTTCAGCTTCACACCATTTGAAATTCACTGGTGTCTTTGTTTCTCCAACAAGATAATCAAGACTGTGAATTGTCAACGCTGGTTCCCATTCTTCACACTGCCTTGGCTTTAGTTTTATTCATAGCCACAACAAACCCTGCAACTAACCACCTTTAGTGCTCTTTCTGAATTTGGGTCTTAAAATGACAGATTTTATTTTCGTTGCCCCTCAAACTTTAGTGCTCCACCTCCATATGACCTAGGGCCAAGACCAATGGCTTAAGCCAAAAAGCATTTATTACCTTTCTTGTTCAATCTGGTATCGGGGTGATTTTAGGTTATGGCATTTGTACAAAATGCTCGAAGACCTGGATGCTCAGATATACCTTTTGTGGCTTAAAACCTTTACCACATCATGTTGCCATGGGCTAGTTGTTGTCTGTTGTCCACGTCCCTTTGCCTATTGCGTTACCCTATTGTGTCAGCACAACTTATTCTTTTGCTGGTCACTCGCACCTCTTACATCGATTGACCATTGATTAATTTCGCTTTCGTTTGATCAATGATTGAGGTTCATTATCGGGCTTGCTTGCATGTTTGGTGGTTAACGAAGTGAAGGGGTGTTTGCAATTTGTTGTATTTGTGCTCGATCCTTGTGCACTTTCCTCAAAGCGTACCACAAACAGATCTTCAATTGCATGGATCCAACTGTCTATATTCATTGCGGGGCCTCTCGTATGCGTTTCGTTGTTTTGTGTGCATGGCCCCAAAACACAATGGAACCCTGACACTTGTCCTATCAACCCCACACATTATGTGACCTTAACTTTGTGTTGTCATAGTACCCCATCATCATGTTGGTGGATGATGCCACATGTCACCTGGAAATAGGCCACTTGACCACCCAATAAGGCCATTTCCACATGCCACATGTAATGTTGTTAGTGTGCCACGTCATTGCCATCTAGCACCATGCCATGTGCCACACCATTATCATCAATCACTTACATTCGGCCATTTGTCACTATTATCCTTGCACTTGTCTGCAGCCCATCATCAGTTTATTTCTGAAAATGCCAGATCTGTTGAAATGTGTAACTAGGTGTGGTCTTTATAATGACTTGTAACTATGAATTTATGTAATGAAGAGGACAAAGATAATAAAATGTATTTTGTAATGCTTGCCTCATGGGTTTCATGAGAAAGGAGTTTTTATTATAGGTCAAAGACTTCTTCTTGATGTCTTTAGGGGTTTGTCATCTTGTCATAAATATAATTAAGAGTCATGTTACACTTGTGTAAATGACTAATTATTGATGTAATTGTATGCTCCAAGACCTTGTCACTATTTCCTTGAAGTCGGTCTCAAAGAAAAAAGAATGCACAAACTCAGGTTGGCTCAAAGTGAAGACACAACTATTCATAGGTCATGTCGGCTCATTCTCAGTGGCAAACCACTCTATATACCCATGTGGACTTCGCATAAAAGATAGACATAATAGCTCGGATATCTCTGAGATTTCAGATAAGAACGACAATTCGGATCTATCCAGAAAAATTCTCAATAATAAGACCCTCCAGCAGCCAAAGACCGATTTTCTCGATTGGGTTTTTCTGGGGACTATTTGTCCAGAAATAACTGTGTCACTTTGTCTATGTGTGCATGAACTTGTTCTAGATATGGATTGGTAGAGATCTGTTATGTGTTCTGCTTCGATTTTAACTTGAATTTATTCAGTTAATAACTTGTCTAAGTAGGAGGAGCATAACCAGATTAACAATAATAATTTATGCATAAAGTGTAAGGATTCAGAAATTTCTACATGGTATTGTAGCAATTGCAGATCTAGGTGGGTTACTAGCAGAAGAGATTGAAGGTTCTAGCTGCAGAAAGTAGCTGGAAAAGCAGCAGAAACGCAAATCTGAAGGGACAACGTAGTTTTCAGAGGCATATCCACTCAGAGGGGAAGGGTGACGCTGTCTAGCACTGTCTCGTAGCAAGCCCATGCAATTACTGCACATAGGCAACTCAGAAACAACGTTGGATTGGTCTGAAGCCAACTAGTGTGATTTAGATCTGAATCTGTCAGATCTAGAAAAGACTGCAGAAAAGCTGCATAAATTCAGAAGGTGATGGTGGGGTTAATTTTCTGAAGTTTTTCAAATTTTTAGCCTTAGCACAAGTGACAAAGAGCGGGAGGAGATCAGCTTCTCAGAGAGTCTCTTGCCAAAGGAAACTTGCAGTTTGATTAGAGGATCAAAGAAGCTGAATCGTAGTTGATTTGGTAGATTTCCAAGAAGGGAAATCAATTGTCAGAGGGAGCAGAAGGTACCTGTTTCACCAAGGGCCTTAGATCCATTTCTCTAGCAAAGAGAAAAGGAAGTTCCGACACATTCTGAGCAGATGGCTCCTCATGGACTGCGTGATGAGGATAGGCTGGATGGCCTCTCAAACTTTTCAGTTTGGAAGGCAAGGATCCTGATTGTCCTTGAGGCATACAATGTGAGAGACCACGTAGAGCAAACTCTGGCCACACCGACAGATCCGGATCTCCTTTGGAAGCATAAGGAGGCCGTTGGGCATGCTAAGTGTGTGATTATGGATGGTATCATTGACAATATTGTACCACAAGTAGCTGAGAAGAAGACAACTAACAAGATGTGGAAGGCCTTGACTTCCCTGTATGAGGGAAAGTCTGTCCAAAGAAAAATGTTGTTGGAGACTCCGATAAGGTCATTCATGATGACCAAGGGCGAAGACATGGAACATTTTCTCTTCAGATTGCAGTCAATCAGAGATCTGTTGATTGCAATGGGTGCAACGGTGGATGATGCTGTGATAGTCAGGACTGCCCTTAATGCAGTCACAGATGAGTGGGAAACCTTTGTCCAAAGTATCTTGGGCAGAGCGGACCTCCCAGATTGGGACAACTTGTGGTCATTTCTGCGTCAAGAAGGACTCTGTAGATTCACCAAAAGGCAACACAATGCAAGATTGAACATAGTAAAGAAGGAAGATGAGGAAGATGCAACCTTGGCATCGAAGAAGCAGCCAAAGAAGAAGAAGGATCTCTCAAAGATCAAGTGCTTCCAGTGCGGTGAAATGGGACATTTTTCCAGCCATTGTGCTCAGAATAAAAAGGACAAGGAAGCATCTTCTTCCAAAGCAGCTGTGGCAGATGATGGGTTAGAAGATGATGCAGCCATGAGTGCTCATGAACCACGGAGGTGGGGTGACATGGATATGTAGAGGAGCTACATAGAAGGGGGCGGGATCCTTGAGCAACTCATCTCTTGGATCACATGCGAGCTGCGATAGCCTTAAGACAGTGGTGGGAAAAGTAGAGCAGTGGGTGCATAGATCACAGAGGAAGCAGAGGCAGAGGCAGATCTGAAGACTGGGAGGAGCAGCGCAGAGCAAAGCAGCAATAACGTAGAAGCGGTAGCAACGCAGAGGCTGACGTGACTTGAACAACACAGAGCAGTGTTGCTTACGCAGTGCAGAGCTGAAGTAGCGCAAAAGGCTTCAGAGGGACAACACAGTGCAGTAGCAGCGTGATAGATTTTAACACAAGGGGTTGGTATGACTTCAGTAGTGCAGAAGGAGTCTGATTACGCAGGCAGAGCTGTAGCTGTGCATCTTTCTTTAGATGCCAGCACAGATTTGCAGCCTATGGAGCTTCAGTGATGAGGATGTAGCCCATCTGATTTGTCTGTCAAAGATTGGGCAGGAGATTCAGTTGTTTCTCTCAACAACTGAAGTTGCATTGCAACAGATCAGCAGTGGCAATGCTATGAGCAACACAGATGCAACATATTGAGAGGGAGTTGTAGTACAATGGTTGCAGTGGCAATGGCAGAGTCATGGGCAGCAGTACAAAATGGCAGCAGCAGTGCAGAGTTGAGTGGCAGCAGGCCAAGCATCAGCAGCACAAAACTAGTACCCAAAATCATGTAATGCATAAGTGTGATGTATTGCTAGAGCACACCCTTGATGCTAAGAGGGAGTGTTGAGATTTTGTGTATTTGGGGTAGCATCAGTTATGCTCTAGCTTCCAAATTTTGTGGAGGGACTAGAGTACACTTGATCTACAAGACCCATAAATTGATTTGGGAAATTTCATCTGGTTTAGGAGATATTAAATTAATTAATTATTTTAATGTATTTCATAAGATAAAACTTAGGGAACTTAAATAATTAAAATGAATTTAATTAAACATGCGATGAAGTTGTCTTAAGTCACATGGATCAAGCTTCCTTTTAATCTTAGCCATTGATTCAAGATATGATCATGGCCATTGATTTGTCAACGAGAAAAGTATAAAGGAAAGGCTTGGGGTCATTTGTAAAGACACACAGAGGCAAAGCACTGAAGCTAAGCTGAGATTCTAGGGTAGGGTTTGCTAAGAATACTCAGAAGTGTTTCAGCTGCAGAGAGGGGAATCTAGGCTAAGGGGATGATCTAATCTCGGGGTCTAGAATACACAAGAAGCAGAGATTAGCTCAAGGACAACGCAGAAGAAGAGAGCAGCACTATCAGCAAAGACAATGCAGTCCCTCCAAGGACAACGTGATTTTCAGCAGGAAACCCTCAGAGGGTTACGCAGAGACCCTTAGGGTCAGCGTAGTGACTGTCACCCAGTCTGGGGCAACGCAATCTCTTCCGGAGTAGCGCTGAAGGTTTGAGGGGCTTCAGAGGCTGACACAAAGGCTTTCAAGGGCAGTGCTGGGGTTTCTAGGCCCTTATCTTGGCTGAGTTCTATAAATCCCATTTGAGGGTGTGGATGAGTCATTATTTTGGCCCTAGATAAGCTAGTGAGCTGTAGATCTAGTATATTCTCTGTCGGGTTTTCCAGATCTGGAACCCAGATTTGTGTATTCAGAAAAATTCTTAATAATAAGACCCTCCAGTTGCCAGAGACCGGTTTTCCCGCATTGGGTTTTTCTGGGGACTATTTTTCTAGAAATAACTGTGTCACTTTGCCTATGTGTGCATGAACTTGATCTAGATCTGGATTGGTAGAGATCTGTTATGTGTTTTGATTCGATTTTAACTTGAATAATAACTTGTCTAAGTAAGAGGAGCATAACCAGATTAACAGTAATAATTTCTGCATGAAGTGTAAGGATTCAGAAATTTCTACATAAAGGACCCTCTCATCCCTTATGTATCAAAACTAGAATCTTCAAAAAAAATATATGACAAATTGGTGTAGCTGTTCTTGGTGAGTACCGTAGGGGAAATAATATCTCTGAGACAAGGAATAACTTCATATTTAATGAAGATTTATGAAATGAGAGATCAACTGAAGGAATTGGGAGAAGTAATGTTTGATAGAGAAATGACTACAGTGGTACTGAATGCTCTACCAGAGGGATGGGGGAACTTCACTTCAAGCATCTATGGGAAGAAAGAAGCAACGCCATTCTAGGATCTATGGTCTCTATCTAAGTTAGAAGAGACTAGATTAAAAGCTAAAATTGATATAGGATCAAATGAAGAGAATCAAGCCTATACTGCCATGTCAAGGAGAAAGGGAAGAATCAGTAAGTTTGGTCCTCAAAAGAAAAGGAGAAACATGGATAAGATACGATGCTATGGATGTAATGAACTTGGGCACTATAAGAAGCTCATGTCGCCGGAGAAATGGAAGAACCAGATTCAAGGAATCCTATGAAAGAAGTGAAAGATCTCTATTATGATTGAGATCATCTTCCTCTTTAAGAGGTATCTGTCGGTTGTAAAATAGTATGTTAGGAAGCATTTTATATTTTATATACATCACTTTAGAATTGGCATCATGGAAGCATTGGAGGAGGAGCACTTGTCATAGGAGGATGTCTTTAACACATTTATGTGACAACTATGCTATGAAATAAGTGGCTCCTGGGAACCTCACTGAAAATAATATTTATAGAAGGCAATCGTCTAAATCAAGGTTCATCATTCATTAATCGTATGGAAACAGGTGCTGACATTTTCTAATGGAATCCTCTTTGGATTCATTGATTAGAAAGAAAGTAAAAGGTTTCATCGAGAATTTTATCTTGCAAAATTATGGGATTAGGATGTGATGACATATTGATGAAACATGTCAAGGGAATGAAACTCTTCATTCTAAGGAAACCTGTTGCAGGATGACTCGAAAGGAAAAGAATGAGGTACATGTATATATATGCTGACACTGGATGCTATGAAGTCATGTCATGTGGTTGCAGGTAGTATACTTCTATCTTTAGAAGTATGATCAAAATAGAAAGAAAAAACTCTTTCGATGCACAGGTTGCCAAAAGGCATGATCTACACTAGATGAAATTAACATAATAAGTCCTTATATGGAATTATGAGGTGATTGCACATTATCATGGAACTGCGCAGTGGAAGTTCCTGGGAATGAAATAACACTGTGTGGAGAAAGAAAATGGAAGAGATCGTGGGAAGTACAACCATGGAAAGAAGCAATCAACATCCAAGGAAGCCAAGAAGACTTGACTAGAAAATCTCCTGGGGAGATATGTAGACTCCGATAGAAGTTTGTAAAAGATAGAGACCCTTGGCAATACATATCTTTAGGAGATGTGTCAAACAAACGATGCCGATGCCTACAAGAAGATGTCATGGTAAAAGATCATCACTAAGGTAACTTTTGATTTAAAAGTTCATATTTATAATTAAATAATATTTGATGAGCTTATGCAGGGTTGCCAAAGGGAAGTATATGTCTTCCACAAGTTGATAACCATATGGTAGGATGAAATATGATTCGAAGAAGTATGGTTTGAAGGAAAGCAACATGGCATGAAGCTAGACTAGATGATAAGATTGATGGATCGCTTTCTGATAGAAGACAAGACTCTTGGATGAAAGTGATGGATGATCTGTGCTCGATGAAGAGAGCTCGAAGATGAAGACTCCTCAACAACGAAGAAATTCATGGCATCGAAGAAAGGAGTTCTTCATGAGAAACTGGGTATTTTCATCATTGCTGTTGCAGGTCCTTGATTAAGAGGGAGCTTGGTAATAAGTTTCTTACTTGGAAGAAACTTATTAATTCCTAAGCCAAGAGGGAGCTTAATTAATTTCTTTGTATAGGAATGAGTACATTCCTTTGTGGAATATGTCCTCCCTAGTTGAAAGGGAGAGATAGACACGTCATTCTGGTCTTCACCTAGGAAGACAGAATGAAGGATTGGGTAATCATTTGGCATCCGATACTCTTTTGGGAGAATGAAGGATTGGGTAATCTTCTGGCATCCGATACTCTTTTGGGATGTATTTGGGCATCCAAGAAAATAATAGTCATGGGAGGACAATTATTCTTTGAGGACTGGGAATCCAACGGTAAGAATAGTCCTGGTGGACATATCCTGAATGAACTTGGGTGGGATATGATCCAAGAGAGAGAATGATGTAGGTGTCTATTCATCATTGGTCTCGCCAACATTGTAGCTCAAAGATCTTGTGGAGAGATGGAGTTGTTAGTCAAGGCCTTGCACTATGACAATTCTGGTTGATATGATGCTATATAGATGGGATTACCAATCGTATTCTTCTTATGAGATTCTTCAGATTGAGAGTGACCATGTACCATTATGAATACCTCCCTAGTTAAGAGGGAGTGTTGAACAGTGTAACTAGGTTCAGTCTTCATAATGATTTGTAATTATGAATTTATGTAATGAAGAAGACAAATATAATAAAATGTATTTTGTAATGCTTGCCTCATGTGTTTCATGAGCAAGGAGTTTTTATTATAGGTCAAAGAATTCTTCTTGATGTCTTTAGGGGTTTGTCATCTTGTCATAAATATAATTAAGAGTCTTTAGGGGTTTGTCATCTTGTCATAAATATAATTAAGAGTCATGTTACACTCGTGTAAAGGACAAATTATTGATGTAATTGTATGCTCCAAGGCCTTGTCACTATCTCCTTGAAGTTAGCCTCAAAGTAAAAAGAATGCACAAACTCAAGTTGGCTTAAAGTGAAGACAAAACTATTCATAGGTCATATCAGCTCATTCTCAGGGGTAAACCACTATATATACCCATGTGGACTTTTGCATAAAAGACAAACATAATAGCTCAAATATTTCCGAGATTTTGGATATGAAGAACAATTCTAATTTGTGTTATTTCGGAAGGCATCTATGGAAGGACATCGAGGAAGATAAGGCCTGCATATTGGTGCGTAAGGGAGGAGATATTCCAACGAAGAGAAGAGGTAGTACAATGAAGAATTAGGGCTCTCTATTTTGAGTCTAAGCTTGTGATACAAGTCTGAATTATAGTGTGGAAAGGAAATTGTTATCAATTCAGAGGAGAGGAAGTGCTAGCCTCTGAATTGAGGATATTTCCTATTCCGTTAAGGGCTGCTACAGTGAAGGAGAAGGTCTGCTATCAGTGCGTAGGAAAGGCTCTACAACCTCGGTCTTGGCCCTTGGGTCATCCTATTTGGAAAGGAACCAAGGATATCTATACAACAAAGAGGAGAGCTATTGCAGAAAAGGAGATTTCTGTCTTGGGCATTAAGGACGAAGAAAGGTAGGCCGAGGAGAAGCGTCTAGGTGACTGAGGCCAGATCAAGGAAGAAATAATAGAGGGCTAGGGACCTAGCTTCCCTAGGGTTGGTGCAGTTCAATGCAGAAAAGGAGGGTCATCATAAGGAGCCAAGAAAAGCAGTGACAAGGGTCTTGGAGGCATACTAGTGTCAAGGGTCTGTGTCATGGTTATGGTACTCGTCAATTGAAGATCTATAAGAAGAATTACTTTCACTTTTCCCTCTCCAAGAGGGAGAGGTTTTGGCCCTGGCTTGCTTGCCTAAATTTTGTCTCTTATGCATTTGATAATCGACTTGATGAAGAACGTAATAATCTAACGAAGATAAGCTCTAAGTGAAAGAAGCATAACAAAATCACAAGTAATTATCATGAAAGAAATTTTTTAAATAAAGCCCTAATTTCTCAACAAGATCTGAGTGTTTAGAAAAAATGGCATATCTGCTCCATGCCCGGAGGCACGAATACTTAGATGCACTTCTCGCTACCACATCAGCTAGTGTTATGCACTTGACCTTTTAAACGAGCCAGAACACAAGAAATACGAAACAAAATAGCCGAGACAAATGGATATCACCAGAAAATAGACAAGCGACATAGATATTTCATTATGCAGAAATAAGATACAATGTTCACTTGCCTCTTCGAGGAGGCAACCTCCAACAGAGCAGAGCTCAGTTACATTACGACACCATCTTCTTCCTTCCATCTAATGCTATTTATAGCCTAATGACATCCAAAACCCTAACTACTAGTGGTCCTTGACATAATCATGGGTTAACCACCTTATTTATTAACTAAGGCCTGTTTATAACTAATTGTGGTCCCTTTTCTAGAATGTGGGTCGACCACTTACAATTATTATTAATGCGGATAATTGCTTACGAGCTTTATTGACTCAAACAACTAACTATGACTTGGACTAAGGCCCTTATGGGCTTATTACATAAACAAAGGGGTTAGGATTGGACCCTAACATACCCTCCCCCATCAAAAGCAGCCTTGTCTTCAAGGCTGAAGTTGCTGAAACTGCTGAAGAATAGTGGCCAGTTCCCATGTCGCATCTTCCGGAGAGGTGTCTTTCCACTTGATTAGTTCTTCCTTGATCGCGCGACCACAAAGATGACATTCGTGAATATCCACGACCTGTTCTGGTTAGAGCCAAAGTGAGCCTTCCTCATATAATTTTGGCAGACTTGTTTGAACCTGTCAATTGTTCCCCACCACTTTCTTGAGGCATGAGACATGAAATACTAGGTGGATTCGTATTGGTTGGTAAAACCAGTTTGTAGGCGATGACTCCTGTACGTTGAAGTACTTGATAAGGCCCATAGAATTTGGGTGTGAGTTTATGAAATTCATTTTCTTTGCGAGAGATCTGCTTATATGGTTGGAGTCGTAGGGATACCTGGTCACCGACTTGAAATGTCTGTTCATATCGATGTTGATCGGCCTGTTGCTTCATTCTGTTTTGCGCCTGATGTAGATTATCTTTGATATGAGCAATCATGGCTGCACGGTTCTCTAAGATTTGATCAACTGCCTGCACTTTGGAACAATCGGGGAGGTAAGACATTGGTGACGGTTGAAGTTGTCCATATACAGCCTCATAAAGTGTCATCTTGGTGACTTCATGATAGTTAGTGTTATACCACCATTCAGCTAGAGGTAGCCATTGGACCCGTTGATGTTGCTTGTCAGAAGTGAAACAATGTAGATAGGTCTCCAAGCATTTGTTGACTACCTCTGTCTGACCATCGGTTTGAGGATGATAAGCTGTACAAAGTTGGAGTTAAGTGCCATGGAGCTTGAAAGTTCCTGCCAAAATTTGTTGGTGAAGGTGGGGTTAGTGTCTGACACAATAGAAGTCGGCATGCCATGTAGTTCGAATATTTGCTCCATGAAAATTTGAGCCACCAATGTTGGGGTAAATGGGTGCAGTAGAGCACAAAAATGGGCATATTTGGAAAGCCTATCAACAACCACCATGATAACTGATTTGTTTCCGGACTTTGGGAGGCTAGTAATGAAATCCATGGAGATGTCTGTCCATATTGAAGCAGGGAGGGGTAAAGGTTGTAAGGTTCTTGGTTGCTTGATTGTTTCCCCTTTGTTGTGTTGGCATACATCACATTCAAGGACAAAAGTAAGAATGCCAATTTTCATGCAAGTCCAAAAGGAGCGACGTGCGCGCGCATAAGTCTTCTGAAATCCTAAATGTCCGGTCGTTGGGGAGGAGTGCAATTCAGCCAAGATGCGGGGTTTGAGAGCTGAGGTTGGGGAGAGCACTATCGCTCCTTGTAACGAAGAACCTCATCCTTCCAAGAGTAGTCAGTTGAGGCATTGGCATCGTCTCTCAAGTTATTAATGAGTTGGGACAGGGAGGGGTGGGCGAACCATTCCCGACGAGAGAGAGTAGAGAGAGAGTGATAAAAGGGTGCCCTCATCCTCAAATTGTTGTGATAAGGCATCAACTACTACATTGTCACATCCCATTTTGTAAATGATTTCATAATCATATCCCAACATTTTTGCCAGCCATTTATTTTGTTGTGGTGAGGATAGATGTTGCTCTAGAAAATATTTCAGACTATGATGGTCAGTACGGATTTGGAATCGTCTCCCCAATAAGTATGGGCGCCAAGTGTTTATTGCATGTAAGATGGCCATCATTTCTTTCTCATATGTGGATTGTCCCAGATGTTTGCCATTGAGTTGTTAACTAGTGAAGGGCTAAGACCAATGGTCTACCTTCCTGCATTAATACTGCACTAATACCGTACCGAAAGCATCACATTCAACCACAAAATATTTGGTGAAGTCAGGTAGAGCCAAAACTGGAGTGGAGCACATGGCTTGTTTGAGAGCCACGAAAGCCTGTTGCAAGGTGTCAGTCCATAAGAATGAATTTTTCTTCAAAAGATTAGTTAGGGGACATGCAGTGCGTCCATAGTTGTTGGCGAAATTGTGATAGTAACTTGTGAGACCCAAGAATCCCCTCAAATTATTCAAGGTTTTGGGTTGGGACCAATCCTACATTGCTTGAATCTTCTTCGAATCAACCCTTACTCCATCAAATCCCATGATGTGTCCCAAATACTCAACTTCTTCCATTCCAAAGGAGCACTCAGAGATTTTGACAAACAATTTATGGTCTTGGAGTAGTTGTAATATATGGTGAACATGTTGAAGGTGTGTATCCTAGGTGAGACTGTAGATGAGAATATCATCGAAAAATACCAGGACAAATTTTATGAGATAAGGTTTCAGAAGGTGGTTCATGAGGCTCTGAAAAGTGGAGGGAGCATTACAAAGACCAAATGGCATGACCAAGAATTCGTAGTGGATTCATAGTGGCCTTCATGAGTTCGGACAACTATTTTGGGGATGTCAACTTCCTTCATGTGTATTTGATGATAGCCTGAGCAGAGGTTGAGCTTGGTAAGGAATTTAGCACCTTGGAGTTCATCAAGCAAATCATCCAGCATGGGAATAGGGAATTTGTCCTTGATAGTGAGCTTGTTAAGGGCCCTAAAGTCAGGACACATGCGCCATTCAAACTCCTTTTTTAAAACCATGACTACAGGAGATGAATAAGAGCTCGTGCTGGGACAAATGAACCCTGCTTCTAGAACCTCATTGATGATTTTTTCAATCTCGTTCTTTTGGGCAAAAGGATAGCGATATGGACGAACATTTGGCGGCTGAGCTTTTGGGATCAGAGGGATTCTATGATCATGCTCGCCCCGAGAAGGGGGAAGTTCTCGTGGTTTGTCAAATACCCGTTGATGGCGATCCAAGACCTGTTGCATATCTGGATGAATTTGGGGAGGGGTGGATTCAATGGCTTGGATGACATTAAATTGAGCTACTGCCCCATGATGGCCCTTTTCTAAAAGCTTCTCCATTCTATGCGAGCTGATTATAGTAGGAGCACTCGCCTGGAGTCCCCTCAGTGTATGAGTATGGCCTTCCTGCTTAAAGCTCATATATAACTCTTGCAAATCCATTGTGATAGGGCCTAGTGTGCGAAGCCATTCTGGACCTAGGACAATGTCACAACCACCCATTTCAATGGAAAATATGTGGGTTTTAAGGTCTGTTTTCGCACAGAATGTCTAGGCATTACGACAACGGCTCAGATCGGGGGCTGTCACCCTAATCCCCAATCTTTCTATTTAAGTTGTCTCCTTATAGTAGACTAAGGGGGGTAGACCCTATGGAAATGGAATGAAGGAGAACTCGTTGGGAACCAGTTCGGGAGACACAGTTAAACGACCAAATACTTGTAAAAGATCTAGCAAGATTAAATGATTCGATTGAATTGAAAAGATTGATACTAGTGCCTTATGGAGTCAACTATCTTGCTAAGGAAATTACAACCAAGTACTTGATGAGAAACCGCTGCTATGCAATGTTAATTTAGAATGCAAGGAAAACGATTTGAAGAAGGAGCGCGATGGAGCAAGCTTCGAAGATGAGAGTTAATGTTAAAAAGCCTAAAGCACTTAGATTATAAATAATCTGATCTAACCACTAAGTACTTAAGCGAGAGTGTCAATTATGAAGATGCCAAAATTACTCGATTAAAAGATATACAGATCCACAATAGAGCTCTTAAAATCAGATATCAATCACACTTACTTGAAAAGATTTCCCAAACATTAGTATTCAATAAATATACAATAATTCAAGTAAATGAAACAAAAGTTAATTAAACATTAGGCAATTTTAATTGATAGAACACGTTCCAAAACTCAGATGCCACTGATCATCAAACCCAACTGAAACATATGAAATTTACTAGCACTTAAATCTCAGTGATTATTCATCCAGATATACCATGAAAGTTAGATGCTAAATAAACATTTCATCAAATAATTTATGGATTGAACGATATTCTAAAATAATGCAAATCCAAAAATTAAATTTTCTCCTATAGTCAAACTTAGAATATATTCTTCAGCAAGATTTCAGATCTGAAATATAAATTGTAGCAGTAATTTAAACCATAGATTAGCGAACAAAAGCTGCCGGCACCAATGCCCAAATTGACTAAAAATAGTAAAAATTGATGAACTTGAAGAAAAATCAATTTTTAGGGCTTGATTAAAAGAAATTTCAAATCTGATATTTTTATTTTAGGAGTGAAACAGTGACAGATCAACAAGATAAAACTGTCCAAAATCGCTGCCAAATACTTCCAGAAATAACAAAAATATATTAAAACTTGAAAATTTCAATTTTAAGGCTTTAAGAGAGTTTGATTCAGTAATTTTCCAAACTGATAAGTTTATAACAGCAGTAAAATGATAACAGATCAGCAAACTGAAAATACTGAAAATGATCCCCACAATGTTTAAAAATAGTAAGTTTTGTCGAAAAACTGAAAATTCAAATTTTTTAGACCTTATTTAGGATATGCATAAAAAATGTTCAGATCTGATTTTACACAGATATGCAGTAATTTCCAGCAAGCTTTAAAGTCAGATCTAGGAAAAATTAAAGATGCCCAAATAGCCAAAAATTCTGAAAATGAAGATTTTGCAATTCTAAACAATTTTGACCACATATAAAATGTGTTTTTAAGGCCTAATTATTTGTGATTTGCTTGCTGTAATAAAATTTGCAGAAAATAAGAGTTTAGAGATCAAACCCTTAGCCAAAGGCTTTGAAGATTCCACCGTTGAAAATTCTTGAAATTTTGGGATAATGTTTTTTTTTCAACACATGGGGAATCGGTAATTCTTTAGAGTAATCCAGGGGAGACCCGGGATCAATCCTCATAGTTGCCAATATAACACCAGGATATATCCAACAGCCTGCAAGTCAGATATACCAGATCTTATGATTCAGCAAAAGCCGAGACCCCTCGGGGAAGGGGGAGCCTACTCCTTGAGCCAAGATCATAGCAAGCCACATACTCAATGAGATTTGACCTGCGGTCTCTTGGGTTTCACCCAAGGAAACTTTCCATCAAACCACACATCACTATATGAAATTTTGGGATAATGTTGCCGCTTGAAAATTAGAATTTTGGAGACCAAAATCCTGTAAAAATAGCCTCAAAAGCCTATACGTCCTCAAGGGTCTAGATCTAGCTCAGATTTGAAGTTTTCCTTGGTTGATTTTTCAGATCTATTCCTGCAAACAAATATTGAGCTCAGATCTTGCCCTCTAGGGTCTAGATCTGGCTCAGATCTGAATATTTCTTTGGCTGATTTTTCAGATCTATTTCCAAATATATATATATATATATATATATATATATATATATATATTTTAAAAATTTGAAAAAAATGTACAATAATAGAGAAACTCCTAAAAACCCAATATTGAAAATTAGAATTTTGGAGACCAAAATCTTGTAAAAATAGCTTCAAAAGCCTATAGGTCCTCGAGGGTCTAGATCTAGCTCAGATTTGAAGTTTTCCTTGGTTGATTTTTCAAATCTATTCCTGCAAACAAATATTGAGTTCAGGTCTTGCCCTCCAGGGTCTAGATCTGGCTCAGATTTGAAGATTTCTTTCGCTGATTTTTCAGATCTATTCCTGCAGCTAAAAAAAATAAAAAAAATAAAAAAATAAAAAAATTGTACAATAATAGAGAAAATCCTAAAAACCCAAATGTTAGAATTCAAAGTTATGTTACAAAACTTTAGATCTTCACATGTAAATTACAGATCTATACAATATATTTACAGATCTATGCACAAGAGTTGCAGATCTGAGGAGCATAAGTCTGACTTCGCTCCCAGATCTGAAGATCTAAGGCTCCTACTAGCCAGATCTAACTTTAAATTCAAAAAAATTAAGATAAATCTTTTTATTTAGGCACAAGCTCTAGAAAGACCCTGCAAAAAATATTCCGTAAGATAACCTTAGAAATTAAGAAACAATGGGCTTTTTCAGGTTTTCTGAAATCTGAGAGTCGACTGATCTAACTGAAGATTTCCCCAAACACTCGAATCTTGAATAATGATCTCTGCACATTTAGATCTGAATTTTAGATTGATAAAGATTTAAAAAATAGCCATGAGACCTTTCAGAAATGTAGATAACTAATATTTCTGTCAAATCAAAATGCAATTTAAGAAAACCTAGAAAATTGCACAAGATATCTGTATGCAGATCAATCCATAAAGGCCATCAACCATCAAATGCGAATAAAAGTAGTAGAGTTTAGAGACAATATCACCACATAGATCTGGAAAAGGAACACCAAAGTTTGTAACTCCAAAGTCTTTATTTTTTATTGATCAAAAAATTACAAGAGCTTCTGAGAACAAGTGCACGATCCAAAGATCGGATGCAAATGACATACAAAGACCTCTAATTTATAAGATAAAATCTCCAACGGCTAGTTCGGTTGATCCATGTCAAAATAATCTTGACCGTCGAAAAAAATTTAATTATTTTTTAATCTGGACTGTCGAAATTATAATTTTAAGGAAATTCGAATTTATCATTTAATTCCATTTTAATTAACTCGAAAATAATATTTTTGAGTTAATTACCTCAAAATTTTGACTTTGACTTAACCACCAAGGCTCAAGGGTTTAAAATCTCTTGAAATTCTCAATATTCCCTTGGCTTGAGACCTTTAAAAATTTATCTTTTAAGGACCCACGAATTTTGCATATGAAGAATTTTAACTTACTTAGGACTTAAAATTAATTAAATTTCTGGCTTAGGATTTTTAATTTAAATTGGCCAGAAAATTTAATTAATTGACTAAGAGGGGATTTAATTATTTTTCCAACCCCCTTTACATAAGATAAATACATTTAGACACATAAAGGGGGAATACCCATTCGCGATAGACCCTGAAATAGTTACCCAATTCTGCGACTCAAAACATGATCTAGTAGACCAAGTAGCTTGTAATAAAATAATCTAGCCAATTAGTTAGGATTATTCCCTAACTACTTTTACAAAGACTCGATAGAAAACACTAGGACTCACTTAACATCTTGATGACAAAATCCACCCTAGCTTTGGGGTGAGGCTGGAGGGGAAAACTCTGCCGATCACTTGTGTCGAGAAACACAAATGAATCAGTGAGACAAAAAATCTTCTAGGATAGAAATCATCACCAAAATACTAGGCTTATCTAGGTTGTTACATACATAGTGGTCTTACTTAGATCATTTACATCATAAACATGCTGAATGGGTTTAGATCGTTTATAAAACTGTCGACTGATGATGAAATTTGAATGGCGTGAACACGTCGAACATGATGAATCCCATTTGAAAAAATGGGGGTGTATTGCTATGGGGTCGTTGACAAAGTGTGGTCAACAAGGTGATAATCCCCCATTCGAAGCTTAATGTTTTCACAATGGCCCTCACATTTCATGGTCTCCTCATTAGCGATCAGTACTTGGAAATTAGAGACGACCCTTATAAAACAATGGGTTGTTTCCGCTACACGCTTATGGACAAAGTTATGAGTACTTCCACTATCAATCAACACCACTTCTGGCCTATGTTTAATGAAGCCATGAATTTTAAGAGTTTGGGGTGAAGAAATTCCAGCCAAGGCATGTAGTGATATAACTGGTTCATTTAGCGAAGTTGCGAGATCCTGGTCTAGTTCTATTTGAGTGTCACCCGCTCTATCCTCATCCATGTCAGGGTTGGGTGCTTCCTTTGCTATACTATTTTCAGTGGCATCAATTTGGAAGAATTTTGGTTCCTTGCATTTATCCCTTGCAGCATACCTATCATCACAGTAGTAGCAGAGTCCTTGTTTTTGTCGTTCGGCCATTTTTGCTGGAGACACCTTCTGAACCTTCAGTGTTTGGGTGGGACGTGGCTTTGTGACAAAAGTCGAGCGATTGGACTGAGCTTGTAAGGCAACTTCCACCTCTAAGGCTTTTTGACATGCGTCCAACCACGTAGAGGGGTTGGTGCATCCGGACATGGGCTTGGATTGCTTACTTCAGGCCACTGATAAAACATTCCAAATAAAAGGATTTGATAAGCCCTCAGTTTTGATGGCCAACTTTTCAAAAGCAACAATGTAGTCCTTGATTGTACCGGTTTGTCGGAGCTTAGTGAGCCGTCCCAAGAAATTAGAATCCCGATCAAAACAGTCACAAAGGGATTTTGAGAAGACGTTCCAAGATATCGTCAATGGGTAACATTTTTGATGCTAGTGCCACCATTGCCATCTTTCTTTGTCCAGGTAAAGTGCTCCCACTCTTAGTTT
The DNA here is from genome assembly GCA_034641835.2 of Pinus albicaulis. NCBI lineage: Eukaryota > Viridiplantae > Streptophyta > Pinopsida > Pinales > Pinaceae > Pinus > Pinus albicaulis. The sequence continues at coordinate 736,163,881 of CM076584.1, read as the reverse complement.
AGTTTCATCGTCATGGATATCATTAAGGAGGTTAGACTGTGCCATTTGAGCCAACCATACTGTAGGATCAAATTTGTACATGTCTAGCTTGGGCACCTGTTGACTTGAAAAGTGGGACCCTCCATGGAAGTGAAGGTGATGGCTGGATTCACCTTCTTCATATTCCTCCCCATGTGTGTCTTCCTGGATTTGGCCAGAAAGTGTAGAAATTTTGGTCTCGAGGTTGTCGATTCTATCGTTCACCTTTTCTACAACCATTACTTGTGAGCGGGTTCTGTACATGCACTAGCCCAGATTTGGGACCGCTTGGAAAAATATGGGTTGATAAGTGAATGGTACCACTGCGATTAGCTGGTCGAATTGAGTCTTATGGGCTAGGTCTCCAGAAAGTGTCCCGAAATGGCTCCAAATTTTTTTGTTTTGTTTTTTTTCCTTACTCCGTACGAAGTTTTACTCCTCGCTGATCAATACTGCAGTGGCCAAATACCTGAAAGTTTGATACTCCCAAATGTCCTGCGAAAATTAGGCCTAGATTGAAGTAGCTGGACCTAGATGTTTGGGTACTGTCATATGTGCCGCAAGAATCAGATTTGGGTTGGCAGCCAAAACCCTTACTGTACTCTGAGCCGAATCTGTGCTACGAATACCCCGAAAGCTAGATGGATGGCGTCGACGGATCAAAACTGGTAGATCTGAGCAAGATAGAGAATAGGAGAGAGCTTCATATATATGTGGAAACTATGGTCACAAGGAGTGTCAGGTGCTACAGGTCACAATATACGCAGGGGTACAACAGTAGTACTCAGCCCAATCTTTCAGGGCACCAACTAAGGAGGTTCGACCGTACCCTTAGCCGTACTACCCGACTACCCTATTGTATGTGTGAGTAATCTCCTTGAGTGTTGTTCTCAGTGTACTGTAGCAACAAGACGACTGATGGCTAAACTATGGTAAGGTTTTAGGGTTTCCTGGGGGGGCTTCCTATATACCCGAGGGTACGTGGAAGTGCAGTCTGTGCACGGTTCTGTCTAGTGCGCTACTACTTGAAGGTGTACCCACAGGGGTTACAAAGGAGTCCAACAAACATGGCCACCTCTTGTAGTTCCTGCGTGCATGCTTCCCCAAATCCGCATGTTATGCGCTCAACGACAGATCCCATGGTTTAAAGATGCTGAAACATGTCTCTAGCCTAATTTTTTTTTTTTTGCGAAAACTGGAGGTCCCACTGGCCCTGGAAAGAGCTCTGATACCACTTGTTATGTACTTGACCTGTTAGACGAGCCAGAACACAAGAAATACGAAACAAAATAGCCGAGACAGATGGGTATCACCAGAAAATAGACAAGCGACAGAGATATTTCATTATGCAGAAACAAGATACAATGTTCACTTGCCTCTTCGAGGGGGCAACCTCCAATAGAGCAAAGCTCAATTACAATAAGACACCATCTTGTTTCGTCTATCTAATGCTATTTATAGCCTAATGACATCCAAAACCCTAACTACTAGTGGTCCTTGACATAATCATGGGTTAACCACCTTATTTATTAACTAAGGCCTGTTTATAACTAATTGTGGTCCCTTTTCTAGAACGTGGGTCGACCACTTACAATTATTATTAATGTGGATAGCCACTTACGGGCTTTATGACTCAAGCAACTAAATATGACTCGGACTAGGCCCTTATGGGTTTATTACATAAATAAAGGGGTTAGGGTTGGACCCTAACAGTTAGCCAACTCAGCTGCGAAGTCATCACGTCAAACAATCCATAGTTGCCACCTCTCATCTCTACCACGTCATTGTTAGTCCAAGGAAATCCGGTATCTAGTCGATTTCCTGTGTATTCCTTTATCATTCTTTCAAAAGGTTTAGATGTTTGGATACACGTTACTACGCAGAACCACGCTTTATTGGAACCTTGACCCTTCTAATTGTCAAGTTGAATCTGGATCTAGGCATTTTGTTAATTTTCTATTCTGCGTAGCTCTTGGATACCTTGATGTGCTCGAATAGGTCCAAGTGAATCCTAAATCTGGCGCTTTCTGTCGCGCACTAACTTCCTTGCCCCTTGGATTGCTCAGATATCTTGAATTAGTCCGAATGAATCCGGTATCCGACTCTTTTAGCTGCGCACCAACTCACTTGCACCCCAAATTGCCCGAATGTCCCCAGATTCATTAAATCCTTCTCTTTCTGCCAAACACACCTTCACTCCAACGCACATTTTCTCATTAATCCTTGGGAGTTTGACTAAGTGTCATATACTGTTGGAAAGGTCTCTGAGAGAGCTATCCAACTACACACTTTGCAAGACTATTTGAGATAGTTACTTGCAGACAACATACCTTCAAAGATAAGCTATTAGACCATACATTCAACTCCCATTAAGCTTGTATTCACTTTGACATGAATGACTATCCACTAGCAACCTGTTCAACACTCTCCTTGGGCTTGACATCAATGAAAACACATTGCTCAACAATCAAATCATAGATAAGTCTTCCAATGTTGACCCACTCTAGGTAGCCTCCAAAATGTGCCACATATCTCCTTAAGGTGGAAAACCCCACAATAATAGGTATCAATCAACAATGCAGAGGAAAAATGGCCGGGGCTTAGTTTTAGAACAAGTCAACATATTTGCTTTTCACCTCCACATGTGTGAAATAAGATAAAATATGGGGGGTGCTCCAAGAGAGGACTTAAAACATGTGCAATAACCATAAAGTATGAGAACGCTCTACCTGAAAGAGGGGTCAAACCCTAAATATAGCCATAAATGCCACAAGAGATCTGTGAACAAGTACAAGCACTCTCTCTCCAAGGAATAAATGACTCGCTTCACAAGAAAGAAGCTTAGGAATAAGTGCATCATGAGAGAGTGGGTCCCCTCAATCTGTGTGCCCAAGGTGGTTGGATGCACATAAACCAACACCATACTTGCCAAAAATAGAGTAAGAGGTTAGGGCGCTACTCCGAGGCTCAACAAACATGCCTTCTATAGTAGTCCATAGAAACATGTGCAAGGAGTCCACATAAGGGAGAGCTCCATTGTAGGAGAGTGGACAAGTCCTCATGCCACAACTATCAAATATTGTAGAATAATCAAAGGGATAGGCATCCCCTATATAAATGTGCAAGGAGTCTTTGGGCCATCTTGACTTGGCAATATTAAACAAAATATTCTATGAGAAAATGTGCCCTTGAAGAGTGTTCCATTAGTTGTTGGATTCTCCCAATATATGTGCCAAACCAACTCCCCCAAGAGGTTTGCCCTAGACAAATGAGCAATGAGGTGAAATGTGACCATGTTAACCAAGTAAAAGTAACAAAAAATATTCCATGGAGGTTGTGCCCTTCAAGAATGTGAAAAAGTAGTTATACATAAATATTTTTTTCCCACGAGAAATATCTTTATATTCTATATGAGGAATTTACTTGTTTCGGTCCTTGACGGACTAGTCAGACTAAAAAAACAAGGCTCAAAGCCATTACAACAAAGCTCATCCTGTCATTTGCAGGAATAGAACTTGGGTGGGGAGGATAATAATCATTCCTCCCAACCACCCGAGATAAATCCAATTGAAAAAAGTAGTTATAACTTGTCATAATAAATAATATAATAATCCACAAAATGGAGCACCCTTGAGATGTGTGGAGAGGTAGTTATGCTTTCCAATGGATCTAGGACCTCCATCAATAAAATAATTCTCCAAGAGTAGTGTGCCCTAGGTGAATGTGTCAAAATAGTTAGATTACATGTGCCCATTCTTTTCCTGCAGTAAATATCACAAACAATTTGCCTTGGCCCTTGGGTGATTGTGCAATGAGGCTAGAACACCTTACAATATAACAATAAGGAGGCATCCTAGAAACAAGAGAAACCATGTTCAATTACCATGAACCACTCTCCAAAACTGTAGGTGATAATGTAGAGTGATCAATAACAATGTGCAAGCAAGGTCCACATGTGTCCACATGTGTGGAAATATACCAAATAAGAGGAGCGCTCTACACCACCAAGTAATTGACCATTCAAATGATTGCTAATTCAATGCCTCCTTGTCAATATCCTCATGGGCATTCACACCATTAGGCAAAAATGAGTTGAAGGTCCACCAATAAAAATAATGAATCAATAATCTAGGTGAAACCTTACAAACCCATGCAAACATACCAAGTAACTACTTCACCACATCAAGGAGCAATAATTAACATATAAAACTTAGGGAGACCCTTAGTTTATGGGTATCTCTTTCCATAAATGTGCTAAGGGTCAATCAAATATGTGAGTCACTGAGCAATGCCATGTGAGACTCTCAAACAGCCCTCAAATACCACATGTGCTAGATGCAAACCTCCAAGCAAGAGATGATGATGGCAGCTAGAAATACAATGCATATCATCTAAACCATGGTATACCAATAATAAGCCATCAGAAACAATCCCACCATAGTGATGTGCTCTAGATGGCAACAACAATAGGCACAGAAGTATGCACAAGAATATCTCTCCTCAAGGCACCTCAACACCCACCCAAAGCTGGTTGACAGAGTCATAAGGGAGGTGTTGAGAAGACCGCGAGCACAACCGTAATGCCCCTCAATGACTGTAAAGCTTCACCTCATAATCTTGTATCCATCCATCATAAAGACAGTGACAACACGTAACCACTGATATCTGTGCAAGCAAAAACACTCCAAGTGCAGCTTGACTAGCAGGACCTTCAACTGGACCAAATACCTCATGTCTGATTCTACATGAGGGGTCCAGGTAATAGAGCTCAAAGTAGTTGAATTTACCAGTTTCACAAGAGTGAAAGATACAAATGTTTGCAGTTTTGATGGCACTTTGCAGTAAAGCTATGCAAGTTCAAATTGGAAATTTATGATGTATCAGTGTAATGCCACAGATTCACATTTACTATTAGGACATCAACTAAAAATGCACTTGCTAATATACTACTAGTAGTGTGCAGGTGAGTGGTGCACATGTGTGGGCCCTACTTGTGCATTATTAAGCAAACAACAAATACCTTGAGATGCTAGATGCTGCATTATGTGTTGTAGGCATCTTGAAAACATCTAATGACTCTCAAACAGCCCTCAAATTTCAAATACCACATGTGCTAGATGCAAGCCTCCAAGTAAGAGATGATGATGGCAGCTAGAAAGACAATGCATATCATCTAACCATGGTATACCAATAATAAACCATCAGAAACAATCCTACCATAGTGATGTGCTCTAGATGGCAACAACAATAGGCACAGAAGTATGCACAAGAACATCTCTCCTCAAGGCACCTCAACACCCACCCAAAGCTGGTTGACAGAGTCATAAGGGAGGTGTTGAGAAGACCGTGAGCACAACCGTAATGCCCCTCAATGACTGGCTTCACCTCATAATCTTGTATCCATCCATCATAAAGACAGTGACAACTTGTAACCACTGATATCTGTGCAAGCAAAAACACTCCAAGTGCAGCTTGACTAGCAGGATCTTCAACTGGACCAAATACCTCATTCCTGATTCTACATGAGGGGTCCGGGTAATAGAGCTCAAAGTAGTTGAATTTACCTGTTTCACAGGAGTGAAAGATACAAACGTTTGCAGTTTTGAAGGCACTTTGCGGTAAAGCTATGCAAGTTCAAATTGGAAATTTATGATGTATCAGTGTAATGCCACAAATTCACATCTATTAGGACATCAACTAAAAATGCACTTGCTAATATACTACTAGTAGTGTGCAGGTGAGGGGTGGACATGTGTGGGCCTTGTGAACTATTAAGCAAACAACAAATACCTTCAGATGCTAGATGCTGCATTATGTGTTGTAGGCATCTTGAAAACATCTAATGCTCGAGGGATCTCGAAAATCTTCTTGCCCATGTCGTATCAACATGACAATTAGTGATTTGCATGTAGAAAATAATCAATCATGCCGTGATCATAACATAACTAGCATATCTACATGCTGTAATCAAGGGCATAAACTGTCCATGACATGTACATTCATTTTTTCATTATATGCATATATATCCATAGTGCCACAATTTAGACTGTACTTATGCTGAATATCAGTATTTGTAATTTTGTTCATAATGAGTATTGTGATTATCTGCATCATAAGTGAAACATAAATTTATAAATCCAAAGACATTAATCCATAACCTGTCTTTTAACTCAATACAGTATGTTGTTGTCAGATTGTGCCAGATAACATACATATCAGTATAAAGCAACTATCAACGTATGTTTATATTAAACAGAAAACTACACAGGTATAACATCTGATGTCTCAATAAAAATTTAGTCCCATCAATTTAATGTCATGTCACATATAGCATCTGAGTCAGTGCAGATCAGGTCTACAAGTCCTGAGTAATCAGTGGGTCACTACAGTAAATTACAAAAGTGGAAGTCGCTCAATAACAACATAGGACATCTCAAGGTAGTATTAACATTCACTGGTCATGATCACATATCGCAGAACCACACGTCAAAGATAACTATTTACTAATACCTCTCATATCCTCTGACAACTGAGTTGGTGTCAGAGACAGTTGACTTGATTTTTTAATAACTTGAAGGTTCAAGTCAGGGTTAATGAAGGGCATGAAATATGGGACATTACAATCAGTTTAAATTTCAGATTCATATGTGAGCTGATTTATTGATACATCAGAGTTGCTAGAAGAAAGCCAGTAAGCATTATGGTGTGGGGCTTGGAATATGTACTTGGAATAGATTAATATTCACCTTCTGAAAATGTTTCCATAGACAAATAATATAATAATGGTAGATTAAGATCACGTAGTTGAATACTCTGATAATTATAAACGAAATAAATACGTGCCTGAATGTACCTTGCTCTTAAGCATATCATTAGAATGGCTTTTATGAAAATCATTACAATTACAACTGAATGCCTGACTGCATATTTATGCACCTGTTTCTCCTTTTTGCATTATCATATTGAGCCAAATCTTGTGTCAATCCTAACTTGCAGCCATTACCATGTGATGCATCATCTCACGAGTCGGTAAATTATAACATTGAGGTCCTGGCTGATAAGAAAGAGCCATACTATTGTAATACACTTATAAAATTTTATTTATATTACGCCTCAGTTGGTGATCCTAAATATAAAGAATGAAGCTTTTACTAATTATAAATCTAGTGTTTGTGTCTTTGGGCAGGTGAGTAAACTTAAGTGTTTACTTATTTGGGTAGGTAACATTAATATGATCCCTATCTTATTTTTTTCAATTTCTTGCAGCAAGTGGAGGAAGAAAGTGATGACGATCTTGAGGAAAGTGATACAGAGGACTCCAAGGCTGCTACTGCAGAGGAAAAACCTGCATCTCTTGTTTCTACTTTGCTGCAGGCTTATAAAGAAGCCATTGCAAACAGTGATGATGCCCGGGTTTCTGAAATAGAGGCACAGCTTCAGGCTATTGAGGATGAAAAGATTGCTTTGTCAAAGCTGGCTACAACTTTAACAGAAGAGGCATCAAGAGGAAAGGACAAGTTACTACGTCTAAATGCAGATTTCGACAATTTCAGGAAGAGAGCAGAGAAAGAACGACTAAGTTTGGCATCTAACATTCAAGGTGATGTTATTGAAAGTCTGCTGCCTATGGTGGACAATTTTGAAAGAGCCAAAACACAGATTAAGATACAAACAGAAGGGGAGGATAAAATTGATAAAAGTTACCAGGGTATTTATAAACAGTTTGTAGAAATCATGAAAGGATTAAATGTTAATGTGGTCGAAACTGTTGGCAAGCCATTTGATCCTATGGTACGTTTTCATTCTATAACTTCTTTCCTTATCAATGTCTCTGCATTCTTCAGACGTGTTTTTCGTGCAATGAGAGACTAAAACAGCCTGATTTTGTCAGTCATGCTGCTGTTAGGAGAAAAAGATTAAAGTATGATGATTATGCAAGGCCTTGAAAATGTTATGATCAAATTGAAATTTATTTGCCCTATGTACTGTTCAATTAATTGCCAGCACCAAAATTCAAGCAATCATGAGTTATTCTATGGCCACACATGGTAAGGTCCTGACATTGTCAAGTTAGAAAAGCAAAGCATTTCTGGAACTTAAATTTTTTTATGTTACTCAGAAGATGACGGTTCCAAAATCTTAGGAAATTATCAACAACACCAAAAAACTTGTAAATATGTATTTAACTCTGCTCTTATTGTTTAAGTTACAAAAATTCAAATGATCTATTTTTGATGGAAATTCAATTTCTCAAATGGTCCCAAGCTTTCGATCTCAGTGAGTAGTGCCTATATGCTAGTATTTATTATCTTTGTACTTTGAATGTGTTCATGTTTGTAGCTCGGGCAGGTACTTCTATACAGGTCTAAGTGTCTAGGCATGCAAAAGTTGTCCAAAGTCTCCTTAGGATGCTTGCTCAAGCATTGAGGAAGTTGCTATTGTAACTTAGCATAAGTTTAATTGGGGCACATGATTCAGTATGTTGGCTATTGAGGTAAAGAAATTTTATCACTTTGGAGATTAGGGTTAGTGATTTAGCTCAACGATTTTTTTTAAAATCAAGGCTTTAAGGAGAGGAGGACACACCATACAACAACACTAGCCATTGAGAAAGAGATTTTCCCAGGAGGAGTGAGGTACCAAAGTTTGCTAGGTCTGAAGAAGTTACGAGAGTACAACATTGGAGATGCAAATCACCCAAGGAAAGAAAGGACAGATCTAGGGCCTGATCAACAAGATCAGATCGAGGGTATGTTTTTAATGTATTTTTCTCATGCAATTATCTTAGGATGGGAGCCAAAGTATGTTCAAATTACTAAGCTAATGAAGAACTGTTGATTGGGTAGAATTTGTATGTGTCACATGTGATTGAGATTGGTTAATATTTTTGCTTCGGCTAAATACTTGTGTTGAGAGCCTAGTTTTGCTTTTATTCAGTGGATCGGTAATAATATGCTAGGAACTAATAGTTGGTGCTAGGTTCAAGATTTAACATGGTATCAAAGCATAAACTCTAAGGGACCGATTTCTGAATCACACAATGGTGCCAAGAGTATATAGGTGTTGCAAGGGCCAAGTTCGACCACAATCATACGAGGCAACAAAGGAATATTGGTTGTATGCGTTGCTGTATAGATAACACAAGAGGAGGCCCAAAACTACGCAAAGATTGATCATACGGTGAGTCGAATGTTTCATTTAAAAAAATAATAAAAAAGGTTTTGTTGGGTTGACAACTAGAAGGGTTAGAAGAATCTGTAGCAAAGGACAGGGTTGTTAGACGTGATAAGGCCTAATAGGAGTAAGGGTTGACAAAGCCATTGGGAGAAGGTGTACGCACACAACTTACAAGTAGCCCGTCAACAAATTAGTTTGTAGTGGTTGCAGGGCGAGTTAGAGTGCTGTCATGCAACAATGGGTAATAACCAACAAAGCGTGAGGGATTTGGCAATCAACTCGTCATGTAGTAGGGGCCATCTCGTAGGTGAATAGTGTTGGGGGTACGAGCGGTCATCATGTAGGCGACCAGCAAGGGTGTAAGTGGTAGCTAATAGGCGGGGTGTGATGGGTCGATAGGCAACATGAGGTGGTCAGGATGTGTGGTGGAAATTGCCGACACCCAACAAAGCTGCCACCTAGGTCGAGACTCGAGAGTTATCGCATTCCGGGCAAAACAAGATAACATAGTCGTTATATGTTTGTCAAGGGTCGTGTATAAAGTAGTCGAGCATGAGGCCACAACTCTCGAGGTAAAGCCGTGAAGTGGGACATGAGAGGTTGAGCTTGAGTAGGTAACCACTAGTTGAGAAAGTAATTGCTTACGGACAGGCTATGAGGAGTAGCCTCGGGTCTAAGAGTTTGAACAACTAGTAGCTGTTAGCAACAAAGGTGCATCGAGAGGGATAGGGTGATGAGTCGCTGGGTAGAGGATCTGTTGCGAAAGGCCACGTACAAAGGTGCTAGTAGGGTTCAACACGCAGTTGGGTCACGATGGGAGCCAGTTGGGACATGATCGTGCACGAAAGTGTTGTTGATGGCAAGGTATCAATCCAATTGTGAGTGAAGATTGGTGGATGACATGATCCACATGGTCTAATAGATGGTGTTTCAATGCAGGTGAGGTGGTCGACCTCAAGCAGGAGCACCAAGTTAGGGTAGAGTGGTAGGTAGGGCTACAGGTAAGTTTGCAATAGGCTAGACAATAGCCATGACAAGGTGCAAAGTCGTTGGGTAGATGATTTGTTGCGAGAGGCACGAGCCAGTTATGGTTGTTAGAATTGGTAATAGCTAACAGGGTCAACTAACAGAGGCCGCACAAAGTGTACAAGTTTATGAGGTTTGCTAGCAGGATTGGCGGAGGTCAATCCTCAGAGGGAGAGAGAGACAATGTACTAGCCGAGGGATTGACAATAGATTATTTCAGTATGTGTCTCAAAGGACTGAGGCAAATTCACATTTGTAGATCTATAAACCAACGACTTTCTTGTGGGTGCTAGAACGACTTCGCATAGTGGCCACAGGGAGAGGCGCATGGGCGCTGTTTGCCAAGCTTGACAGAGTGGGAGTCAGAGATGCATGTGGAGTTTGATGTCGATACTAAAAATGTAGTGGAGGAAGATGGAATAGTGATATTCCAGCTTGAGTTAGGAGGCGTGTTGGAAATGAAGGACACACTGTGTGCTAGAACTCAGGTGGAGTTTGCTCTTAGTCTATGATAGAGAGGAAGGGGTTTGGTGGAGCGAAATAGCTCAATAATTGACACACACACACATTTTATTAATACTTGAATGATGATGTTTACATAGAGGGGCACCTGGCTTATATACCGCATCGAGTGCCTCTTGGTGAAAGTGCATGATCTTCTGATTGTGCGCTTTTGCATAATTAATTTGTAATTGCAAAATTATTAATTTTTTACATAGCATTGCCTTCCTCTCAAAAAGATGCTTTGTCCTCAAAGCATACGTAATGACGGGTGTTGTAGACGAAACACTTCTGTCTCCCAGGAAGCTTCTTCTTCTGGTAGGTCTTTCTACTTAATCAGGTATTCTTCAATTACTCGTGATCGCAACTTCTTTTCCCTGGTGGAGATGATACCTTATGGTTCTAAAATAATCTTCCCTTCGTCATCTAATGTCGGAAGTGTTGTCTGTGCCACTTGGTGTTTGCTAAGTGCTTTTTTAAGGAAAGATAAATGTAAAACGTTGTGAACACGAATTTTATCAAGAAGGCTTAAACTATATGCTACTTGGATGATCTTTTTGTCAATTTGGTACAGTCCATAAAACCTTGGTGCCAATTTTTTTTCCCTTTTGTTTTAAGGACAATTGCTTGTAATGCTGAAGTTTGACAAATACACATGCTCCAACTTTAAATTCTCTTTCTGTTCTGTTTCAGTCAACCTGCTGCTTCATAAGATTCCTTGCATTATTTAGATTTTCATTTTGTGCTTCGAAGAAGATGTTTTCTGTTTCTTCTAATTGATCTTTAACTGTTGGAAGTTTTGTCTCAATAATGGCAAGGTCCTTCCACTTAGGAGGTTTGTAACCGTATAGAGCTTGAAATGGAATCATGTTTGCTGAAGTGTGGTAAGTGAAATTGTACCACCATTCAGCGAGATGTAACCATTGAGCCCACTTATTTTGTTTGTTTATTGCATAAGAATGTAGGTAGGCTTCTAAACATTTATTGACAACTTCTGCTTGAGCATCTGTTTGAGGATGGTATACTGAACTCATGTTGAGCTAGGTTCCTATATGTTTGAAATATTTCTTCCTTGGTGTCTCTATCACTAACAATGACCTTGGGAAACCCATGTAATTTGTAGACATTTTTGAAAAATATCTCGGCGATTTGTTTTGTCGAGTTTGATTTCCTCATTCCTATGAAGTGTGGATATTTGGTGAGTCTATCGACTACTACGAGAATTTCGTCCTTGCCATCAAGCACGAGTAATCCTTCGATAAAGTCCATTGATATTTCCTCCCACTTCTGATTTGGAATATTTAATGGATAGAGCAGTCCGGGGGTCATAATGTTTTCATTTTTATTTCTCTGGCATTTACCACATTCTGCTACAAATTTTTGAATATCATTATTCATTCCCTTCCAGAAAAATGATTGGCGTGCATTATAGTAGGTTTTAAAGAAACCTACATGACCGACTGACAGTGAATCATGGGATTCTTTGATAACATTGGCTTTAAATTTGGAATTTAGACTTAGGTAAATTCTTCCCTTGTACCACAAAATATCGTTTTTCCATTGAAATTTTGAATTATGAGGAGGGTTACTGATCATAACACTTGTTTCTGGATCTTTTTCATACTCACTTTGAATCTCATTAAGTCATTTTGGAACAACAATTGAAATTGCAAGTAATGATGATTCTTTGTCATTTCTGGACAAAGCAGCTGCTACTATGTTGTCTTTACCTTTCTTATGTAATACATCCATGTCGAAGGTGGCAATTTTTTGAATCCACTTTTGTTGATTTGTGGATAGAGTTTTCTTCTGGAGGAGGTGCTAAACACTGTTATGGTCAGTTCGTATCAAGAACTTACTTCCCAAGAGATATTTCCTCCACTTAGCTAATGCATGCATAATGGTGAGCATTTCCTTATTGTATGTAGACTTGAGACATTCTCGCTTGTTAAGCTTCTTGCTTTCAAACACTATTGGATGACTATCCTGCATCAATACTGCTCCTATGTCAAAACTTGAAGCGCCATATTCAATTACAAAAGGCTTTGAAAAATCTGGAGTTGCTAATACAAGTGCCTTGGACACGATTTCCTGTAACTCTTCAAATTTTGTTTGTTTGTTTTGTTTTGTTGTTTAGAATTTTCTGCCTTATCATCCCATTGAAAGGAGTTATTTTTCAACAGATTTGTTAGGGGTGCAGATATATGAGCATAATTTCGAATAAACCTTCGATAATATCCAGTCAACCCTAAGAATCCTCTTAATTTGGAGATGTCAATTGGTTTGGGCCATTCTTTTATCGCTTTGATCTTATTAGGATCTACTTTTACTCCTTCCTTGGATATTATGTGTCCGAGGTACTCTACCTCTTATTTTCCAAAGGTGCGCTTGGACATCTTTGCATAGAACTGTTGTTCTTCTAATATAGAGGGAACTTGCTCCAGATGTTGTAGATGCTCCTTCCATGTTTTACTATAGATTAGAATATTGCCAAAGAAAACTAACGTAAAATTCCTTAGATATGGACGAAATACCTCATTCATGGTGGCTTGGAAGGTTGTTGGAGCATTAGATAATCCAAAGGGCATTACCTTAAATTCATAGTGACCCTCATGTGTTCGAAAAGCAGCCTTCGCTATTTTCTCTAGCCTTATTCTGATTTGGTAGTATTTTGATCTCAAGTATAATTTTGAAAATTATTGGATTCCATGAAGTTCATCTAGCGTTTCATCTATAAATAGAATCAAAAACTCATTCTTAATCATTACCTTGTTCAGTCCTTGATAATCTACACACAGTCTAAAGGATCCATCTTTCTTTCAGACTAAAATCACTAGAGTAGCATATGGGCTTCTACATTTTGTGATGATTCCACACTTTAAAATATCTTGGACTAATCTTTCGATTTCATTTTTTTGTTGGTGTGGATACCTATACGACTTGATGTTGATAGGGTTTGACCTTGATTTGACTTCGATTATGTGCTCGATTTCTCTTTCAGGCGACATCTTCATAGGAAGATCTTGGAACACCTTTTTGTGTTTATGAATTAGTTTTTGAACTTCAGGTGGTAGTTCTTGAACTTCAAGTCTATCTCCGCTAACCAATCTTGAAGCCAACATCTCCATTTGATGACACTGTACTACATATGCTATTGCTCCCTTCCGAATCAACTTCATCATCTGGTATGATGATACAATTTGATTCTAAGGGGGTTGGAACTTGGAACTCAAAAAACTTGTATTTCTGCCCCTCATATCTAAACTTTATAAATTGCTTTTGATGGTTGGTAGAGTAAGTGCCTAGTGTTTGTAGCCATTGGATACCTAGTGTTGACCATATTAGCCCCTCCATTCAAGTTTTTGGCCAACAGTCCCATTCGAATCTGTTTGAAACATCTTTTGTAGCCTAAGACCTCCGTCTCCTGCCCGTCGTTACCATTCCCGCCCCCTGAAGTGCATTTAAAAGGGGCCGCAGATTCATTTTCAAAATATATAAGCCCCAGCCCTTTGGGTCCTAGCTCCACTAGTTTATCCATGCGACCCGGACTCTGGACCAAGTACAAAGGCTCTAGGCGCCTAATCAAAACGCATCGGGCGTATTCCAAGCCGTCCGATCAAACACAAATCAACGCACCACAGCCCATTGCTCTTGTGGTCCCCGCCCCGCGTCCTCTGCTAAAAAACCAGGCCTGTTTTCATCGCACCGCTTATCCAGGGCAGGCGGTATTCTTCCAATCGCAGCGATTCCATTCAGCGTTAGCCACGCGTCCCGGTGTACGACTGCAATACCACCCTCTATCGCGCATTATCATTCGGATAAAGTCGTGTAGCGATATCCATGCTATCCGTTCGATCTGATGGTCTCCATCCTACGACCATCGTTCTACGAAGTTACGCGCATGATAATCCCCGTGTACGGTGCTCCGGGCCCGCAGTCTATCGCCCTCTTGTGAAGTTTCGACCGTCGATTTCATTCGTGGATCGTATGATCCAGAATCGTTTACACGTTGCTTTGGTTGACCAAGTCCGCCTCCACGTCATCCTTTTCATACAATCAGTCATACGTGCACCCATCAATAATCTACGTGTTCGTCGTATTCTTCTCAGTCCTTTATATGTTTGCTTTTGGGTCAGATTATAATGTTCACGATTAAAAAAAAACTCTCACCAGTCAACCCACCATTGTTGCGCTGTGTTTTCCACCGCCACCTTGTGTCGTTCCGTCATTCCACCCGTCTGCACAACCATCTCCATTCAACCCCGCCACGTTCAACATCCTTGTGTCCGGTTTTCTTTAATATGTTTGTGGGTCTTGCAGGTTCATGGCGAGGGGAAGCCGAGGAAGTGTTACAGGGCTGGGTTTTCAAGTACCATATTCATGAAGAAAGATCCTGGGTAGTTGCCGAGATATGATCGGCATTTAAAGAGCAGAGGTTGAAAGCTATCAAACCCTTTAGGGTAATTCAAAAGCCAGATTTCACAAATGGAGATTTTAAGGGAGCATCGAAGAAATATCAATGAAAAATCAAGGAATGCAGTGTCCGGCACTGAAGAATTTAAATTCCAATACAAAGTTGGAAGACAGGGAGTACAAGGCACAAAAAGCAATGCTTTCAAGGTTTTATTTCCGCCGGATTTTCTTCAGGAAAGGACAGAATGTTCAGGTGGATGTATCTCTATACTGGGTTCCTGAAGAGATTTTCTACCCAGTGCATTTACTTCATGGAGCTGGCCGCAGAGTACATGTAACATTCCATAGCCGTCAAATAGTATGGGCGCGAATGTTTCCGCTATTTTGTTTTAATGAGACAATTAATTGTTTTCACCAACTTCTTTTATTAGTTTCTTTTCTTCTTCCTCTATAAAAACCTGGAAGAATGACATTGTAAAGGTTCCAGATTTTTATCAGAGAATTGTGCAGTGAAAGGCATTTTTGTATACATCTTGTAAAAGCTCTTGTATGAAGGCTCAGAGCCCGTAGGGTCTCAGTGAGGAGGAGTTCTGTCTGTCTTAGAGGATTCTGGTCTTTGATATTTCACAGTATGTAACCTTCTCTTATGTGTTTAATACAACATTTCATTTCATCCATCTTCTTGTATCATGTACTGGAATGCGAGTGGCTCACTGATTTTAGGTAAGGATTTATCCTAGTTGATACCCATACTTGGATCAGTCAAGCGCTTTAAATATGGCTCAAGCATGATATACTGTTTCATGTTCATCTCATCCATATTTCTGCTATATTAGTTGCTTTGGGAGGGTGCTTTTAAAACGCCATTGTCATGTATGGATTCTTAGATTGACAAGCCCATATATGGTTCTGTTGTGTATCTGGGTATCAGACCAAAGGATAACTAATATCTTCTTATATTTCTTTCACCGCATACATTTTCTGATATTTGATTTCTGTGGCATATTATTTGAATCGGCCCTCTTTACAGCAAATTGTCTCTTAACTGTCTGATGCTTTTGTGTTGGAGATTTGCATTTTGTCTCTGCAACAGTACTTTCCCTGTGGCAGTTTCTGTAAGTTCTGGTCCCATTTAAATCAATTCCCTTGTTTATAAGAGATAGCAGGAGAGCCTTTGGATTGACACCCAAGTTTTATTATATGCTCCTTGCTATGATAAGATGTCCTAGGCACTGGTCTATGGCAACTCTAGGCTGTCTCTAGGAGTGACAACATCTTTCTGGCGCCGTTGCCGGGGATCGAAGTTAAGAAAATCATTATCCCTGGGCCTCGACAAATCATATTCACTCTCTAATCAGGTGAGCACAGAGAGTTGAAGAGTTCCATATCTCTCACCTTGGCGACTCCACTGTTGTTTATTTGATAAATCTAATTGTAGTCCTGGCTCCCCGTAAGCCACATTTGAGGTCAGATACATCACAGCCAAAGACACCTTCAGTGTCTGACCCTGAGAAGATTATACATAGAAGAAGTTTGAAAGAAAAGAAATTAGTCCGTGCTGAAATCCCTGAGTTTTCCGTAGAAGATTATCCATCCTCTTCTTCTCAAGAAGTTCTAGTAGAAAATCTCGACTCCACTGTGGGAGACACATAATATTACTCAGATAGCCCACCTAGGGGAAGTGCTAGAATTAAAGCTAATCTTCACCCTACTCCTGAGGTCGAAGAAGTTAAAGAAGTCACCGAAGTAGCTGCTGTTAACCGTGAACTGTTCCCATCTACACCTCAGGCTGCCGTACAATATATTCCCATTGTTATCCACACTCCACCTCCGCCTCTTCCTCCATTTGTACACCAGATTGTTGCACAACCCCCACCTCTTCCAATGGCTAATGTTCCAGCTTTTTTGCTAAACAAATATGCTCCCCTGGCATTACCTCAAGCGCTGAATGATATGCCACAGGATTATTTGAAGATCTTGCCCAGATTCACTGGGGAAAATGAAATTGATGCTCAGAAACATCTTGAGACCTTCTGCTCTTTTGCAGAAAACTTTAATGTAGAACGTTTGGATGTAGTCTTAAGACTATTTGTGCAATCCCTGGACGGTGAAGCCAGAAAATGGTTCAAGACATTAGGAAACCGTTCCATAACCACTTGGGACGAAATGGAGAACACTTTTCTCAGAAAATGGGGAGAGAAGAAAAATCATGGACAGTGTCTTACTGAGTTCAATACACTCAAGAAGAAACATAATGAAGGGGTGTCAGAGTTTATCAAGAGATTTAATAAGTTATATCTAAACCTCCCTGCAGATATGAAGCCTCATCAGAATGCTGCCAAAGTTGTTTTCATAGCAGCCTTTGACTCAGATTTTGGTTTCTCTCTGAGGGAAAGAAAGCCTGCCACTCTAGATGATGCTCAGTCAGATGCTCTTGAGTTGGAAGCGAATTTTGCCTCCACTGGAAAATCAAAAGGGAACGCTGAACAGGATACCAGAAGAAGAGGCAAAGAGGAGGTCTCTACCTCTTATCAGGACAAGGATACAGACAAAATTGAAGAAATGAGCAAAATGATTAAGAATCTTTCTAATAAATTGGTCAAGCTTGAATTGGAAACCAAGAATTCAGCCTCCAAGAACTTCCAGAATGCTCCAAACAGGGGTTACAATCCTTAGTATAGAAAGCCACCCCTGCAAATATTGCCAAGGGAAGCAAAAGAGCAACAAGACCAGGTACCACACCCATTATATCTGGAAGGACCAATAGATGACTCCACTGAAGATGCTGCCTATGAACTGCAAGATGCAAATCTTGCTTTCTCAAACAATGATGAAGTTGAATGTCCATTGCACGAAGAAGAGGAAGAGATCAAAGACACAGAAGATGCAGAAATTGATCATTATTGCAAACAGTTTAATGATTTCATGCAAGCACATTTCAATAGAAGATACGATCTCAGATCTTCCAGGAAGAGGACTTGAACTCAGGATCAAGAAGAAGAGCCTCTCCAGAAGGAAGCACCTGCTCAAAAGGAATCAACAGTGCAGAAAGTGGCAGACAAAGGTAAAAATCCTATAAACAAACCTTTGCAGTCTAATGATCAAATTCCTTCTTCTTCAAAAGCAGTCACTCCTCCTAATGCTGAGTCTGTATCAAAAGAAGTTAAACCCTCAGCTGAAAATAAAGAGTCAAAAGAAGTTGTAATAGAAAAGTCCCCTCCTGCTTTCAATCTGCAAAAGGAACTTGAGAAAGTCAAAATCCCAGTTCCCCTGACTGAACTGTTGAAACAACCTGCATATCAATCTCAAGTCACTTCCTTATTGTCCCCTCCTGAAGCACCAATAATTCCAGACAGTCTCAACCTCCAAGAAGAAAGACCCATGGTAGTTTTTGGCCCACATGTCGAGGAGATAGATCCCTCTACTCCTCCATTCTATGTGTCTCTAGTGATTCATGACCTGTTGTTACACAATTCTATGTTAGATTCTGGAGCTTTCCATAATCTTATGCCTCTGTCAGTCATGGAACAACTAGGACTACAAATCACTCGCCCATATAAAGACCTCTATTCATTTGATTCCAAAAGAGTTAAATGCTTAGGGATGATCAAAGATTTAGTGGTCAATCTGGCCCAAATTCCAGCAAAAAGTGTAGTAATGGACATTGTGGTGGCTGACATCCCAGCTCGCTTTGGCATGCTGTTGTCAAGGTCTTGGGGAACAAAAATCGGTGGGTCACTCAAATTATACCTAACATATGCCACTATCCCAGTTTTTGGTGGCCAGGAGAGGAGGTTATACAGAGAGACTAGATTTGTCAAGATGGTTACTAAGGCTGATAGCTCTGAGAACTCACCAATCTATAGTCAAGAAGGAAATTTTTCATGCTTAATGCTGGAAGAAGATCAAGACTATGCTCATGAGCCATCATTCTGTCAAGTCAAAACTGAACAGCCTTCAGAGAACCATGAAGCAGGAATCTGGACTTTACATTTTGATGGAGCAAATTCAAGAGAAGGAAACGGAGCTGGAATATTATTAATTTCTCCTACAGGCAAATGGATCCCACTGTCTTTCAAGTTGGAATATGAGGCTACTAATAATGTAGCTGAATATGAAGCACTTCTGTTGGGATTACAGACAGCCAGGAGCATGGGTATACAATGTTTAAAGGTTCTGGGAGACTCTGAGCTGATGGTCAGACAAATCAGAAATCAATGTCAAAACAAGCACCCTCGGTTGAGGGCTTACAGGAATGAAGTTTGGGACATGGTGGGTGCATAGATCACAGATGAGAAAGAGGTAGAGGCAGATTTGGAGGCTAGGAGGAGCAGCGCAGAGCATAGCAGCAACAACATAGAAGCAGTAGCAGCGTAGAGGCTGATGTGACTTCAGCAGCGCAGAGCAATGCTGCCTACGTAGTGCAGAGCTGCAACAACGCATAGAGCTTCAGAGGGACAACGCAGTGCAGCAGTAGTGTGATAGATTTCAGCACAAGGAGTTGATGTGACTTCAGTAGTGCAGAGGGAGTTTGATTATGCAGGCAGAGCTGTAGCTATGCATGGTTCTTTAGATGCTAGCACAAATCTGTAGCATATGGAGCTTCAGTGATGAGGATGCAACCCATCAGACTTTTTTGTCAAAGATTGGACAGGAGATTCAGTTGTTTCTCTAAACAACTGAAGTTGCAGTGTAGCAGATCAGCAGTGGTAGTGCTACGAGTAGCACATATGCAGCATATGGAGAGGGAGTTGCAATACAGTGGTTGCAGTGGCGGTGGCAAAGTCATGGGCAACAGTACAAAATGGTAGCAATAGTGCATAGTTGAGTGGCAGGAGGCCAAGCTTCAACAACACAGAACCAGTACCCAAAATCATGTAATGCATAAGGATAAATTTATGTAGATGTTCTATGCTTGATGCAACTTTACTTTTCACTACAACAATCACATAAACAATCAAGTAAAACACTGATAGAACATACCAGAGGATCTACAGAAGACAAACCAGAAACATAAAATTGTGGTGGTGCATTACGGCGGGAAACAGGATGCTTCAACCAACAAAGTCTCCTTGGTCAGCCAACCTAGCATGTGTCACAATAGTCCTCAAAACAGCCACATGGTCAACCCAAAGTCAACCCCAGAAAAGTCAATGCAGGACAACAACAAGAAAGTCAACGCAACTCGGTCTTCGGTCAACCTTTTGACCTTGGTTTTTGTGCCAATATGTACGGCCTTCCAAAATTGAAGTCTCCACCAAAATTCAGCCTCTTTGGACCATGCGTTGACCAAAGTGAACGCTGGTCAAACTTGTGTGGACACCCTAGCTGCAGTAAATTCGTCCAAACCCTAGCTGCAGTAAATTCTTCCTTCTTTCCCATGTGTGAACCGAAATAGCTTTCAAGGAGCTCGTACTAAATCAGAAGAGAAGATAATGTGTGAGATGATATGAGTGAAGAAGTCCTCCAACGTTGACTCTATTTATATCAATCACTGAGGTGTGGGACACATCCGCTGGGGGTGTAAAACCTCAAGGCCGACCTGCACATATTTAAAATTATTAAAAATAAATTCAAAATAAATGTTCTGCTCATCAGATTAAGATCAATTTTATATCGATCTTACACCTCTCCGAAAGAGGAACCCAATAAAAATATTGGTATTTTCATCTCAACATCACAACATGGAGTTTGGACCTAGTTGTCCAATTTTAACAATAAGTGTGATGTATTGCTAGAGCACACCCTTGATGCTAAGAGGGAGTGTTGAGATTTTGTGTATTTGGGGTAGCATCAGTTGTGCTCTAGATCCCGAATTTTGAGGAAGGACTAGAGTTCACCTGATCTACAAGACCCAGAAATGGATTTGGGAAATTTCATCTGGTTTAGGAGATATTAAATTAATTAATAATTTTAATGTATTTCCTAAGTTAAAACTTAGGAAAATAAATAATTAAAGTGAATTTATTAAACATGTGATGAAATTGTCTTAAGTCACACGGATCAAGCTTTCTTTTAATCTTGGCCATTGATTAAAGATTTATAAACGAGAAAAGTATAAAGGAAAGGCTTGGGGTCATTTGTAAGGCACACAGAGGCAAATCACTGAAGCTAAGCTGAGATTCTAGGGCGGGGTTGCTAAGAATTCTCAAGTGTTTCAGTTGCAGAGAGGGGAATTCAGACCAAGGGGATGATCTGATCCCGAGGTCTAGAATACACAAGAAGTAGAGAAGAGATCAGGAAAGACAGCGCAGAGGAAGGCAACAACAGCATCAACAGCAACAACAGACGACAGCAACAACAACAAGGACAACGTGATTTTCAGGAAACCCTTCAGGGGTTACACAGAGACCCTTAGGGGCAGTGTAGAGACTGCGTCACCTAGTTTGGGGTAATGTAGTCCCTTCCAGTGACAATGTTGAGCATTTGGAGGCCTTTAGAGGCTGACGCAGTGTCTTTTAGGGCAGATCTGGGGTTTCTAGGCCTAGATCTGGCTGAGTTCTGTAAATCCTGTTTGAGGGTGTGGATCAGTCAGTATTGTTGGTCTTAGATCAGCCAGGTGTTGCAGATCTAGAGTTTTCTCTGTAGGGTTTTCCAGATCTAGAACCCAGAGTTGTGTATTCAGAAATATTCTTAATAATAGAGCCCTCCAGCAACCAGAGACCAGTTTTCCCACATTGGGTTTTTCCGGGGACAGTTTGTCCATAAATAACTGGGTCACTTTGTCTATGTGTGCATGTGCTTATTCTATATCTGAATTGGTAGATATCTGTTATGTGTTTTGCTTTGATGTTAACTCGAATTTATTTAGTTGATTACTTGTATAAGTAGGAGAAGCTTAACCGGATTAATAGAAATAATTTTTGCATAAGAATTAAGATTCAGAAATTTCTACATTCACTATCTGAATCATTAGTTGCTTCACATGTATATAGGTTCTTGGTTTCTTTTCCCTTTACACATTTATGTTTATAATCCCATTTTTTGCCACAATGTTTACACTTACCTTCTTTCATTCTTTGCATTTCCAAATTAGTTTTTCCTCCATGTATCTGTGGTGGAACATATTTTGTATTATTTGCGTTAGTAGTTTGGGAAAATCTTCATCTCGAATATACCCTTTCAACTTTTGGGCACCGTATCCTTTTGAGCTTCTTTTCTACAACTTTTGCTTTCTGTCTTGCTGCTTCTATAGAAGTGATGTCATGAAGCTTAAGCTCAACTTGGAGATGTGGTTTAAGTCCCGTGATGTATAATTGAATCAGACGAGCCTCTCGTATCCTACGTACTCATGTAGCTAGAGTTTGCCATTTTCTAGTGTATTCGTCCACATCTCCTTTGTGTTGCAGCTTGATGAGTGCTGAGAAGAACTCTTCTTCTTTGACACCTTGGAACCTCTTAAAGAATGCATTTTTGAATTTCTTCCAACTGATAGCATGTGTTGTTTTCTTCCACCACATATACCAATTATATGCTTTGCCTTCCATTTGCATGGAAGGATGCTTGATCTCTTAATCATCATTGTCAATACCATAAATCTCGAAATATTGTTCTGCTTTATTGAAACATGCAACACTATATTTCTCGTTACTGTCAAATTTAGAGAGCTCAAGTTTTTCTCTTCATTGATATGTAACAACTGGTGGGGTGAAGAAGGGGTATTGATTCAAAAGCTGCATATTTGGGTATTGATTCCAGAGCTACATATTTTGAAATTTTGTGTTACTATTTTGTTGATTAGGCATGGAAGATGATT
Organism: Pinus albicaulis; assembly: GCA_034641835.2. Taxonomy (NCBI): domain Eukaryota; kingdom Viridiplantae; phylum Streptophyta; class Pinopsida; order Pinales; family Pinaceae; genus Pinus; species Pinus albicaulis. Next base: position 736,140,990 of record CM076584.1, on the reverse strand, counting down.
TTGGAGATTCAGGGGTTTGATGTGAGTTTGATGTATGCAAAGAATCTAGATGTTGAGTAGCTTCATTATTCTGGGGTAGTTGATCAGGTGTACTAGTTCAACATCGCCATTGCTTGATTACGAGCTATTAATGTTGCATTATGATTTCGATCCACTTTATTTGAAATGATTGCATGATCCTTTTTAAATTTGTTATGATTCAGCTCGGGCTGATTCTCTATTCTCTTCGTTGTATAATGAAGCTCCGCGATTTTGTTTGGCATGTCCGATGATCTGAGTCTGAAGATCTATCAATTTTTTATTAAAATTAGCCATCTACATTGATGAAGACATTGATCGGATGTGGTGGTGTATATTTATCCAACTTAACCTTTTTTCTTAAATATAACATTTGTTTTTTTTTTTTAAATTATATAATTGAATTAATTATGTAATTTATAAAACTATACAATTTTAATTATATAATTATAGAACTATGTAATTATGAATTATATAATATAATTATACGATTGTAAACTATATAATGGTATAACCTATAATGAAACGATATGGAACAAGGAAACAAGGGTGACTGTTGATGGATGCGATGGTTGGGAATCAGAAAACGACGACGGAGGTGAGTCGGGAAAAAGTCAACGACAGGGAAGGGTTTACTACTGGCGAACATAAGTAACACAGTGGGGGTAGTTTGGTAGCAATGCAACATTGGACAAGGCGGTAGCAGTGGGAAGAATGATGAATGGTCATACTATTGGCAGGAAGGATGACGCGGTGGCAACATCGCGTAGGTAACCTGATGTAGAATTTTAACAGAAGATACAGTTGCACAGGAGGCAGGAAAAACCCAGGAAGGTGGCAAAAATAGTAGAAGAGGAACGACGGTGACAGAATCCAGTATGGGGTCGAATGTGAGCGAGACAATGGAGCGAAACAATGAGACAGACAGTGCTGAGAAAACGACAGAGGACACGAGACTTGGACGCGAATTCTTGCGGCTGACGACAACGAATAATAACATAACAGTGCTATTGCAGGACAAGGATCAAATGCTCTGATACCAAATGGAGAAAAATAGCTCAGTAATTGACACACACACACACATATATTATTAATACTTGAATGATGATATTTACATAGAAGGGCCCCTGGCTTATATACTACCTTGGGTGCCTCTTGGTGAAAGGGCATGATCTTCTGATCATACCCTTTTGCCTAATTAATCTATAATTACAAAATTATTAATTTTTTACATAACACTTGGTGTAGCATTTTGAGATGGATAGGCACTAATCAGACCCATGGGATCTCATTAGGCGTGCAAAAGTCACCCAAACTCTCCTTAGGACACTTGCTGAAGTATTCAATAAGTTGCTATTGTAACTTAGCATAAGTCTAACTTAGGTCTCATAGTAGGAGTTGGAGTAGTGATATTCCAACTTGAGTCAAAGGGTGTGTTGGAATTGAAGAATGTGCTATGGGTGCCGAAACTCAGGTGGAGTTTGCTCTCATTCTTTATGATAGAGAAGAAGGGGTCCAATGCAGCATTCTAGGATGAACAGATAGTAATGAGACTCATGGGATGTAGTTGTGACAATTGCCACGTCATTGGAGTTAGAGAGGGAAACTTGTATAGCCTAAAGGGCGACAACTTATTCGAGCAATGGCAAGAAACTGGATGGTGACAAAGAACAAGGAGCATGAAGCTCCGAGGTTGAGTAGAGTAGAGGGTTAGTCTTTAGGTTTAGGTGGGGAGGAGCAGTGAGCAGATCCATCCAAGTCTGCCAATAAGGTCTCATGGTATAAGATGACCTTATAGGATGTTCAGGAGCATGAGGCTTCTAGGAACAAGTCTAAAGCGAGCAGGTCTTCAAGGATGATTCTGAACTGGGTGGCAAGGAAGGCTCCCAGTTCGAAGAGAGTAGACATGGTAGCAAATGTAGTTCCAAGATTGGAGTGAGTTCCATGTGGCAGAAGTACCTCCCTTGCTAAGAGGGAGTGTTGACGTTTGTAGCTTGGGTAGGTGCTTTTGCAGAGGCCTAAGTGTCTAGGTGTGCAAAAGTCGCCCAAAGTCTCCTTGGGACACTTGCTCAAGTATTGAGTAAGTTGCTATTGCAACTTAGCATAAGTCTAACTTACGAAAAACATAGAATTAATTATGTTGGCTATTGAGCTAAAGAAACTTATGAAAAATAAAGTATTTACTTTAGTGTTCATGTTTTAATCTCAATCGTTGATCTCAGGTGAGGTGAGATCTAATCATAGCCATCTATCACTTTGGGGATTAGGTTTAGGGATTTGGCTCAATGAAAAGCTATAAAAGCAAAGCAAAGGAGAGGAGGACACAACATGCAATAGCACAAGGCATTGAGAAAAATATTTTCCAAAGTTATAAAAGCAAAGCAAAGGAGAGGAGGACACACCATGCAATAGCACAAGGCATTGAGAAAACTATTTTCCAAAGTTATAAAAGCAAAGAAAAGGAGAGGAGGACACACCATGCAATGGCACAAGGCATTGAGAAAAATATTTTCCCAAGTGAGGGTACAACATTAGAGAACCAAATCAACTATAAGCATATCAAGGACAAAATGTAAATTTATGTAGATGTTCTATGCTTGATGCAACTTTACTTTTTCTCCAATATCAGATAACAATCACATAAACAATAAAGTAAAATGCTGATAAAACATACCAGTAGATAGACAGAAGACAAGCCAAAAATATATAAGTTTGTTGGTGCGTTACAATGGTCAATAGGATGCTTCAACCAGCAAAGTCTCAATATGTTCAGCCAACCAGCAATGTCACACAACCCTCTAGGGCATCCAAAGCGGTCAACTCAAAAGTCAACCCAAAAGTGAACGCTGTCAGTCAACGGTCAACGCAAACAACATTAGTAGTCAGGTCAATGCAGAAAAGTCAAAGTCAACGTCTTGCCTCGAGAATAGTGCCAAAAAATGCAGATATGGAAATTCAAACTTTTGGGAGAGTTTTAGGTCCTTTTGACCTTGCGTTGACCAAAGTCAACGCGGGTCAAAGTTTGCAGCATAAACCCTAGGCCGAAATCAGAAATGTGCTGCTGATTGGAATTTCCCACGTGTGGAGAGAAGAGCCTCCAAGGTCATCGAACCAATCAGATGAGGAGAGAGAAATGTGTGAGGATGAGATGAGTGAAAATGTCCTCCAATGTTGACCAATATATATCCATCAATGAGGGTGTGTGACACAACTGTTGGCTTCTTTATTTCAGAATAGAAGTGGGTCAGTCACAAAGACATCATTCCCGGCTGACAGATTCAGCCCAGAGGTCCGAAACCTCTATAGGACTCAGAAAGAGTCTCGTACCAACCCGAAGTTGGTTTACATGACTCGAAGTCAGTTGGAGGTCCGAAACCTCACTATACTTGATCCCAGATCAAGTGGTTGGACCGTGCCATCCTAGATAGGGAGTACGACAATCTTTGATGCGTCCATCAGTCTTTGCTACTAGTCTCTAGCTTTCCCCACCTCACTGGCCAAATGAGAGGTACTTCCCATGAGTCCGGAACTCAAATGGGTAGGATGCATATGGGGCACAGATCATGAGAGGTGAACCAACTCAATCATCATAATGGTGGGGCAGAATCACACCAACAAGGTTCGACAAGCCTAGCCTTGGGGTTGGTGATAGCTCCGAGAAGCTATCCCCAAAGCCCCCCAGAGCTACAAGAGCTCATCGTCCAACAGGACCCTTAGAATAGGGTCGTTCTACGATTCTAAGATTCTCATGGAAGGTTAGGAACATGACCTTCCCCAAGGGCATTGTGAGAATATCCGTGACCTGCTCATCAGTTACTATATGATCGAGCCTTACGGCGCCTCGCTGTACTATATCCCAGATAAAGTGGTATTAGCCATCAACATGCTTGGATCGATCATGGAACACTGGATTCTCTGACAAACGAATCCCCCTCTGGTTATCACAAAGGATAACGGTGGCATCTAGCACATGCTTGAACAACTCACTGAAGAGCTTTCGCAACCAAGTGACTTCACAACAGGCCATACATGCTGCAATGTATTCGGCCTCAACGGTGCTCAAGGCTACCGATTTCTGCTTCCTACTCAAAGCAGACCTACTTATGAAGCAACATCTAGATGTGCTCTTGCGATCCACCACACTGCCAGCCCAATCAGCATTAGTATATCCATCGAGTGTCATGCTCCCGACAGTGTATCTCAACCCATGGTCTATCGTGCCCTAGAGATATCTCAAGAGTTTCTTGCCACCAACCCAGTGAATGTTATGAGGATCAACCATATGTTGACTCGAAGTGTTCACTGCAAAACATACGTCCAGACGGGTGTTCACTAAGAACATCAGGGCCCCTACGAGTTGACAATACTCAGTAGGATTTGCTAGCACAGGCCCAATAGCGCTGCCACTCAACTTCTTAAGGTTGAGTTCCATTGGTGTCGACACGGACTTACAGTCCACCATACCAAATCTTTTCAAAAGCTTCACAATGTATTTTCCTTGAGAAAGGAAAATCTCGCCAGGTCTCTGCCAGACCTTCAGGCCTAGGAATTAGTGCATCAGTCCTACGTCCTTCATCTCGAACTCAGCAGTGAGCTCCCTCTTGCACTGATGAATGAGAGGGTCAACACCTGTCAGGAAGAGGTCGTCCACATACAGCACCAGAATGAGAGGCTTTTCTCTATCAACCTTGAAGTAAAGGTTTGGATCAACATTACTACGAGTGAAGTCCAACTTCATCAGGTAGTTATCTATCCTCTCGTCCCAAGCTTTGGGTGCTTGCTTCAACCCATAGAGGGCTTTCTTCAACCTGCAGACATGGGTGTCTCGATCCTGGATTTCGAACCCCAGAGGTTGCTCCACATACACCTTTTCCTTTATCGCACCATGCAGAAATGCAGTCTTCACATCCATTTTATGAAGACTCCATCCTTTCGTAGCAACAAGGGCTTTGATAGATCAGATGGTGGCATATTGGGCCACGACCCACAGGTGAAAATATATCATCATAGTCTACGCCTTATTTTTGAGAGAAGCCACGGGCAACGAATCTTGCCTTGAACTTTTCAGCACTTCCATCAGATCCATGCTTGATCTTGTAGAGCCATTTCGAGGTGACAGTTGCTTTGTCCTCCGGTCTTGGAACCACATCCCAGACATCATTCTTCATTATGGACTCATACTCTTCGTGCATAGCATCCTTCCAGACTTGATGCTTTATGGCTTCCTCAAAAGATCCAGACTTAGATTGTACAATAGTAATCATCGCTGCTAGATAACCTTGGTATCTATTCGGCTTCTTGCTTTCACGGAATGCCCCCCTTGGGGCCATATGCTCCTCGGCATCCTCGAGAGTGTCCCTGAGCCATGATGGTCTATTCTTCATCGAAGGAGGTGGATCAATCGAGTCCATTGGTCCTTCAACATCAGGCATGGTCTCATCCTTCGGTTCTTCTTGATTTCCAGGGCTTGCTTCATGATCTTCCTCGGATCTCGGAAGATTGACTACTTTCCTTAGGGAAGCATCTTCGTCAAAGGTGACATCGTAGCATATCTCCACTTCCCTTTAACCAGGCGCATAGACTCTATAGGCCTTCGAAGTTTCACTGTAGCCCACAAACATTCCCTTCTTCCCAGAAGCATCTAGCTTGCTCCTCTTCTCTTTCGGCATATGAGAATAAACAGGGCATCCAAAAACTCTAAAATGTGAGACGTCGGGTTTCTTACCAGAGAAAACCTCTTCGGGAGTTTTGGAGTCCAGAGCAGAATGCGGGCATCAGTTTTGTATGTACACAACAGTGTTCGCAGCTTCTCCCACATAAATTTTGGTAGACCTTGGTCACCTAGCATGGCATGGGCAACTTCCACAATGGTCCTGTTCTTTCGTTCAGGAAAGCCATTCTGCTCAGGAGTATAGACAGTTGCGGTCTCCCTCTTGATTCCAGCTTCTCTGCAAAAGTTCTTGAACTCGTTCGTCTCATATTCAGTGCCATTATCGGTCTTTCGGATAGTATCACATGTCATCGCTCCTTTTGGACTTCCTCCAACTTGGTAGAGTGTATCAACTCTAAACCCAATCGTGATAGCTTCCTTGAAACTCTTCTTCCAGATACACACCTTCCCATCAATGAATGCCACATTGAAACCTTTGTCTTCCATGGTCGAAATAGACACAAGGTTCTTCTTCAAATCAGGTATATAGAGTACATCCTGCAAGCGGAGGATTTGACCTTGAGACAAGTGGAGGGTCACAGTCCTTGTCCCTTTCACGGGATATGTGGCATTATCTCCAAGGATAATTTCCAGATTAGTATCCTTCTCAACCATATCATAAAGTGCTTCCTTGAACCCATTGAAGTGCCTTGAAGCACCACTATCTATCAACTATACATCCATAGTGTCGGGTGAGGATGCAACAGAGAGGGCAGATACAAGAATGAATTCATTTCTTTTATCTACAACATTTGATTCCTCACACTGGAATTTCTCGACCTTTTGAAAGGTTGACCATTTTCGCCAGAGGGAGCCTTCCTCTTCCCCTTAAACCTGTTGTTTCTTTGATTGCCATTCCTCCGGTTGTTGTTGTTGTCATCATCATCGAGATAATCCTTCTTGAAAGGGCATTCTCTAGCATAGTGACCTGGCCTATGACAAGTGTAACACTCGCTTCCTCGCCTCGCCTTCTCGTTCGGACCACCAAAGTTCTTCTTTCTAGAATGAGTAGCGAAGGCAGCATTTCCTTCATTTTCATATTCCTTCATTCTTGTCTCTTCTTGTACGCATCTCGATAGTACTTCGTCAAAGTCAGGTATCACATTGTTATTGAGAATGGTAGCATTGAACACATGCCATTCGGATGAGAGTCCTCCAAGTGCAGTGAGTACCATCTCTCGATCAGCTTTTGTCTCCCCAATAGCCAACAAATTGTTCCTGATCTCGGTCAGCGTCAGAAAATACGTTTGAACAGACTCATCCCTGCCTTTCTTTAGATTCTTCAATTGGTTCTTGAAGAATAGGACTTGATTCGCATTGTTGGCCTTGAACATGGGGACCAACTTATCATACATCTCCTTGGATGTGCCTAGCTCAGAGATGTAGGCAACCAGACTCTTATGAATTGAGTTCATGATCATCAACTTTGCTTTGATTACCCCCTTCTTATACTTTGTTTTGGCAGCAACAGTTGCAGTGGATGGAGGCTCTTGGATTTTACCTTGCACATAGTCCATGACATCTTGGTCTTCCAAGTTAAGATCCAATGTCATCTTCCACGCATGGAAGTCATCCTTCCCAGTCAATTTGTCATCAACCTCAAAGCCATTGTAGTTTGAGGAACCCATCCTCTTCTTCGATGATTGCTACAAACTAGGGTTTTGTCTTAACCTCAGCTCTGATACTATGTAAATTTATGTAGACGTTCTATGCTTGATGCAACTTCACTTTTTCTCCAATATTAGATAGCAATCACATAAACAATAAAGTAAAACGCTGATAGAACATACCAGTAGATTGACAGAAGATAAGCCAGAAATATATAATAAGTGTGTTGGTGCATTACAGCGGTCAACATGATGCTTCAACTAGCAAAGTCTCAATATGGTCAGCCAACCAGCAATGTCACACAACCCTCTAGGATAGCCAAAATGGTCAACCCAAAAGTCAACCCAAAAGTCAACACTGTCAGTCAACGGTTAATGCAAACAACAGTAGTAGTCAAGTCAACACAGAAAAGTCAAAGTCAACGTCTTGCCTTGGGAATAGTGCCAAAAAATGCGGATTTGGAAAATCGAGCTTTTGGGAGAGTTTCAGGTGCTTTTGACCTTGCGTTGACCAAAGTCAATGCTGGTCAAAGTTTGCAGCAGAAACCCTAGATCGAAATCAGAAATGTGCTGCTGCTTGGAATTTCCCACGTGTGGAGAGAAGAGCGTCCAAGGTCATCGAACCAATCAGATCAGGAGAGAGAAATGTGTGAGGATGAGATGAGTGAAAATGTCCCCCAATGTTGACCAATATATATCCATCAATAAGGGTGTGTGACACGACTGCTGGGGCACAAAACCTTAAGGCCGACCTGCACATATCTTGAATAAATTCAAAATAAATGTTCTGCTCATCGGATCAAGATGATCTTTAGATCGATCTTGCACCTCTCCGAAAGAGGAATCCAATAAAAATATTGGTATATTTATTTGAGCATCACAACATGGAGTTTGGACCTAGTTGTCCAAAATTAACACAAATCTACGACCTGATCCTGATCAACTAGATCAGATCGAGGGTATGTTATAAGTTTATTTTCTTCAACTGGGTCATTTTCCCAGAATGAGAGCCCAAGTAGGTTCAAATTATTAAGTTTATGAAGAATGGTTGATCGGTGTTAGGCACCTTAATCCTTCGGGATTATGGTAAAAAGTAATTAGATGTAAAAATTAAGTGCAATGTAATGGATAGTTGGTTGGGAAAATTGACAGCCCACATGTACTTGAAATAATTCTCCATGTAATAAATATGTCTTAGTTTCTAACGAATGATCATTGGAGCTTTTTGCACGATCCTCAATCTGACATGGTATCAGAGTTGAGTGCTCCTTGCATTTCTGTCCTCCTTCGTAGTTTGAGCTTTTGTTCTAGTTTTTCTCCAGTAATGATCCTGTAGTAGTATTGTGCATGGAACTCTTGGACGTAGCAGTGTGATTTTGATTTGAACGAGACCTGGACATAGCAGTGTGATTTTGATTTGAATGGGACCTGGTAGTAGTAGATTTGAAAGAGACCTGAACGTAGCAGTGCGATTTTGATTTAAATGGGATACGACTGCATACACTTTGAAGGAAAACCTCTGATGTAGTACCATTTTCTAATAAGGCCGAAGGAAAGTTTGGTATGTCACTGTCCATGATTTCCTTCTCTTTGATAGACAACCTATGATAGGTATGTGTTGCTACAGTTGGTGGCTTCCGATAAGTTTGTGTTGCTAGACCCAAGCCTCCGATAAGTTTGTGACTGATGAAATGACTTTCGATATGGATCTCTCGAATAGAGACGTTATCGAATTACAAAGATGAACCTTCAATCAGTCGAGAGAAGGTTGTAGAAGTAGAGCAAAGGTGTGTCGAATGGAGATTTTGATTTGAATGGTACCTGGACGTAGTAGATTTGAATGGGACCTAAACGTAGTAGTGCGATTTTGATTTAAATGGGATACGACTATATACACGTTGAAGGAAAAACTCTGATGTAGTACCATTTACTCATAAGGCCAGAGAAAAGTGTGGTATGTCACTGTCCATGATTTCCTTCTCTTTGATAGACAACCTACGATAGGTTTGTGTTGCTACATTTGGTGGCTTCCGATAAGTTTGTGCTGCTAGATCCAAGCCTCTGATAAGTCTGTGACTGATGAAGTGACTTTCGATATGGATCTCTCTATTAGAAACGTTATCGAATTACAGAGATGAACCTTCAATCAATTAAGAGAAGGTTGTAGAAGTAGAACAAAGGTGTGTCGAATGGTAGACCCGTCGCCTTGAGGGCACTATTGCTAAATAAATGAATTCTGGTATATATATTGGCACCAGATGCCTGTAGGAGCACAATGGCAAATCTTGGTGAGTAATTTTTTTGTAGTCTGGTAGCAACAACACCCGTCCATTGGTGATAGTAGAGACATTACTGTGGAGCTCGTGGCCAACAAGAACAGTGAGAACTTTGAATTTGTATGGTATTCTCATAAGCGCAAGTTTCTACTACGATTACTTAACTCTATAAATGATTTTTCATGATCCTCTTCTTGCTGGATATTTGTTAAATCTCTTCCCTTTCATTGTACTTGCTTATTAGTCTTCAGTAGCAAAGTGAAGTGAGATATATCGTGGTGTGTGTGTGTGTGTGTGTCTATATATATATATATATAAGTATTGGCTGTTGTTGCGTTGATTGCATGGAGCTAGCACCTCTAAAACAATGGTGCACTATTTGATTGTTAATCTAGGTTGTCATTGATGTTGGTGGTCGGGATGGCCAATATTGAAAGATGCCAGAGGATGATTACAAATGATTACAACTCTTGTTTAAGATGTCAAGACACAAATGAAGTGTCAATCATGTATCTTGATGATCATAATGGAAGACTACCATATCACTACACTTGATGAAGGACTATAAGACATACACACGATGATATGTCCTACCTCCAATGATCTTGATGATAACACTACATGATTACATGTTCTACCTCCGATAATTTGATGATGACATGACAAATCTCCAATGATGTGAAGCTTGAAGTCCTTATGAATAAAAGTACATAATGATGCTGCACTTGGTTGATGCAATATCTCTGCACTATCTTAAGGACAGCTGACCTAATGACCCTATGTTGAAGAAGGCAAGGACATGATGATGGTGACCCTATGTTGAAGAAGGCTAAGGCATGATTATGAAGACAATCAACGAAGAAATCAAACTGAAGAAGCCCACTGCCCATAAATATAAGGTCGTACTCCTCGTTCTGCCCATAAAATTTCGATGAAAATCACATAAATTCAGAGAGAAATAAGAGGGGGCCGAGGAGGACTTTGAAACCTGTTTGGGCAATTTTTTGGGCTAATTCTTCTATATTATATTACAACTCAGTGTACAATCACTCTTATTTGCAAATCTGTGGCAGCTCCTATGTAAGAAGCTTGGACACTTGTGCCTTTTAAAGCTTGGATTTCAGACTTGTAAAAGCTCAATTACAAACCTAAAGAACAGTGATTTAAAAAAAGGTTCGGATTGAAGATTAGAATATCGGATTGCTGCCACAATTTGTGAAGTTCATATTAAGGACTGTTGGGCAATCTTTCGTTGATCTTTTGGTAGCTCAAAATTAAAGGCTGGACAGTTTTGTTGGACAATTCACCTCAACTCAGACTTGTTGTGATAAGCTAGCTATGCTTGTAAATCTTGGACAGTCACCTGACGTGACTTGGACAATTTAAGGATTGCACCTCTGACCTTTGATTACAGTGCTATCTGTGAGTGGACAACAACTTGAAGTGTACACCTTTGTGGAGCTTTCAAAATAGTGATTGAATTACCCTCAGCTCGGATTGCTGACCTATGTGTGGGCAAAAATATCTGTGGTTGGGATAAACAAACTTTCTCCAGTGCAACTCAGAAAGGACAGTCACTTGAAGGCTCGTTGAATTGCTGATATAAGGAGGTATAACAACTTGGTGGTGTACTAACCTTGAAGGACAATCAAGATCATTGAGCATCATTGAGGTGTATGGAGATTTGAGAGCTAGAGCCTAGAACAGTGAATTTGGAGGCTTGAACTAGTGTAGCAGCCTTGGGAGCAGTGAAGTTTTTGGACAATGGAGTATTAGGAGCCTTGAAGCAGTGAAGTACTTGGAACTCTTGAAGAGTCCTTAAGGCATCATATTAAAGTCACTTTAAAGGTTTGTAGAATCCTATTGAAGACCTTGAAGCTGTCTATTTGGAGTCAAACCTTGAAGTTGTTATTGAAGAATAAGTGCAGATCTTGGACAACTCATTGAACATCTTGGAGCTCTTTGGGAGACTATGATGCATTGCTGATGTCATCATGAGGTGACCTTGAAGAGAAGTGTTTGGGTAACATGAAGAGCAGTGGTGACACCTTCATGAGAAGACCAAGTTGTCATTGATGAGCTAAGTGCTTTGGAGATTGTTTGAGGGCAGTGTTGAAGGTGACATTGTCAGGGCTCGTTGCAGAAGAATCATCAAATCTATCTTGAAGAATTGAAGGAAAGGATTGGAGCCCTAGAGGATAAGAGTCCTCAAGAAGACGAGGTTGGTGCCTGTACCAAAGATTGGGTTGGAGCCCTAGAGGTTGGAGCCTCAAACTAAAGAGGTTGGAGCCTTGGAAGATAGGAGCCTCGTGAAGTCCAAGTAGGTGCTTGGCAAAATACAGGTTGGTGCTTGGAAGGATTGGAGATTGGTGTCTTCATCTAGGATTGTAGCCCTACACATTATTGTACTTGATTTATTGTAAAGAAGATATTAATAAGAACATTTACTCTTACTGTTCATTTTGTGTTCTAATTATAAGTGATCTAACTGGTAAAACTAACAATTGAAAAGAAATACTGATTCACCCCCCTCTCAGTATTTCCAACATTGATGTGTTCCTATATCATTTTGGAAGAAAGCTTTAAGCATTGTTTTATTAGCAAATTTTTAATTTTAAAATAATTAACAAGTCAATTTTGGTAGTTTTGATAATATGTGTGGTGAAATAAGTTGTTTTTATGTCAAATTATTAAGAGGATGTATTTTGGAAGTATAGAGAAGAGATAATGGATTAATGTGAAGAAAATCTGGAAGTTATTCTAGCTTTGTTGGATGCAAAATGCATTCATTAAACTCTATAGTTGGCATAGTCTTGACCGGTAAGGAAAACTACATAGTGCCTCAGAAAGATAGAGAGTTGCTACTTCTCATGATCTTGTTTCTTTTGCGGAGGCTAGTGAAAAATAGGTCTGGATAGATGCAATGCAAGTAGGGTTGATGCTTTGATAAAAGCAACAATTGTAAATTAGTAGAACCACCACCAAGTAAAAAGTCATTAGGTTGCAGATGGGTTTATCAGATGAAGTTAAAAGCAGAGGGTTTACTTGATAAGTACAAAGCCAAATTTGTTGCGAAGGATGTGTAGTAGGAAGCCATAAACTTTGAAAAGACTTTGGCTCCTACAACGAAGCTAATCACTATAAGTTTGTTGTTGATTATTGTAGCATATATTGGATGCCAAGTGCACGAAATAGGATGTTAAAAGTATATTTTTGAATAGAGATTTGGAATAAGGTTATATGAAGTAGTCACAAAATGTCGCTGTCAAAGGCAAGGAAAAAATTGTATGCATGTTGGTTGAATGCATTATATTGATTGAAGCAAGCCCTGTTATTGATCAAACTAGCAGGGGCTCTAAAAGGGGGTCCTATGAGGGCTACTACCAAATTAAGGGCAACAAATGGAGCAATAGCTCACTGACACCTCGGCTAAGGCTCCCTACTATTTACGAACTTTCACCGATGGGAGGAGATCTGATATGATAAGCACCACAAGTCCTGCTACTGCTCAAACTAGCAGGGGCTCTAAAAGGGGGTCCTATGAGGGCTACTACCAAATTAAGGGCAACAAATGGAGCAATAGCCCATTGACACCTCAGCTACGACTCCCTACTCTTTACGGGCGTTCACTGATGGGAGGAGATCTGAGATGATAAGGACCACAAAATAAGTAGACAATGATAGGGTGAGGGGTGATCCTCGGGGCCATTCACGAGAGAGGCACATATATATAGCTTGCTTGCTTTGGAAGGAAAGGTTGAATGCTCTCAAGAAAGGGCTCAAGGGGAATTTCAAGGTTAAGGTTTAGGGAATGTATCTTATAATGGAGGCCGTTAAACCCTAAAATTCTTGTAATGGCTTGGATTCCAAGTGATCTCTGAAGAATGATTCTTAATGGCTTGTGGGACCACACGGGACCAAGTAGACCCGGGGGGTAGGTCAAGGGGGTAGGTTTTAGCAACCAATGATGTACTTGACATATTCCAGAGGGGAAAGGAACCAAAGGATCAACTTTCAATGCAAGACAAGGTGAAGATCCCAATGAGGTCTTTAAGGAAACCAAGGGCAAGATTGATCTTGAGGCCAGGGCTTGAGGTATCTCACAATCCCACCGTCGGAATAGTTTCAAAACAGGAGGGTGCCTAGGAGAAACCCAAGCGTAGAGGATTCCAAGATATCAAATTTTTTCAGTTGGTGGTTTGCAAGATAAATGATGCCCTAGGTGACCTAGAGGGATAGACCTAGAAAAGAGAAGGTGAGAGAAGGAAACTAATTTGAGGTGATCACCTTTATGGCGGATTAATGCCTAGTCCTTTGGGGAGATTTGGAGTCGAGTAATTATGATTATGGACATTCAATTTTCTAAGTCAAGGAGGCCTAAAAGACAACTTCGCATAGCATTAGGGCAACAATACAAGCAACTTCGAGAGCTTTATACTTCGTTTTGCAAAATAGATGGATTATCAAGACGAGTTTCAGTAAAGAAGCATCTATAGGAACATTCTTTCATGATACATAGCCCATACATGAAGCTTTCACCATCTAGAAACCCAATTACCACAACTTACCATAAATGGATGCAATAAATTAGCCCTAGTATAGTGAAAATTCAACAACAATGTATATGACAAAAATAAAGAAGAAAATAGCATTAAATGTACTTACATGTGTTAAGAGTATATCCAACCATCAACAATTTGCCAATCAAGAAGCTCCAAGACAAGAGAAAATAATCCAAACATCAAAATTCATTCCATGCTCCAAAAATTTGTCCTTCGAGAAGGATAGCAAAGTTCTCTAAAGAGATACAAATCCAACCAAGTGATGATGCTAAAATGAATTCACATCACTTGTATTTATACACTTTTAATGAGATCAATTTAGCTAATTAGGCCTACATTAGCCTCCTAAAATAAAATAATGTGCAAAATAACTAACTTTCGATGACACACCCGTGACCCACCAAACTAGTGTAGAAATTTCTGAATCTTAATTCTTATGCATAAATTATTTCTGTTAATCCGGTTAAGCTTCTCCTACTTATACAAGTTATCAGCTGAATAAATTCAAGTTAACATGAAAGCAAAACACATAACAAATCTCTACCAATTCAGATCTAGAATAAGCACATGCGCACACAAACAAAGTGACACAGTTATTTCTGGACAAATTGTCCCTGGAAAAACCCAATGTGGGAAAACCGGTCTCTGGCTGCTGGAGGGCTCTATTATTAAGAATATTTCTAAATACACAACTTTGGGTTCCAGATCTGGAAAACCCTACAGAGAAAACTCTAGATCTGCAGCACCTGGCTGATCTAAGACCATCAATACTGACTGATCCACACCCTCAAACGGGATTTACAGATCTAGGCCTAGAAACCCTAGATCTGCCCCTGAAAGACACTGCGTCAGCCTCTGAAGGCCTCGAAATGCTCAGCGCTGTCACTGGAAGGGATTGTGTTACCCTAGACTGGGTGACGCAGTCACTACATTGCCCCTAAGGGTCTTTGCGTAACCCCTAAAGGGTTTCCTGAAAATCACACTGTCCTTGCTGCTGCTGTTGCTGCCTTACTCTGCGCTGTCTCTCCTGATCTCTTCTATGCTTCTTGTGTATTCTAGACCCCAGGATCAGATCATCCCCTTGGTCTAAATTCCCCTCTGCAACTGAAACACTTGAGAATTCTTAGCAACCCTGCGCTAGAATCTCAGCTTTGCTTCAGTGCTCTGCCTCTGTGTGTCTTACAAATGACCCCAAGCCTTTCCTTTATACTTTTATCGTTGACAAATCAACGACCAAGATTAAATCTTTAATCAATGGCTAAGATTAAAAGAAAGCTTGATCCGTGTGACTTAAGACAATTTCATCTCATGTTTAATTAAATTCACTTTAATTATTTTATTTTCCTAAGTTTTAACTTAGGAAATACATTAAAATAATTAATTAATTTAATATCTCCTAAACCAGATGAAATTCCCCAAATCCATTTCTGGGTCTTGTAGATCAGGTGAACTCTAGTCCTTCTTCAAAATTTGGGACCTAGAGCACAACTGATGCTACCCCAAATACACAAAATCTCAACACTCCCTCTTAGCATCAAGGGTGTGCTCTAGCAATACATCACACTTATGCATTACATGATTTTGGGCACTGGTTCTATGTTGTTGAAGCTTGGCCTCCTGCCACTCAACTCTGCACTACTGGCCTGCATTTTATGCTAGCGCCAGAACCTGCGCCATTGCTACTTTACTAACCTTGCTTGTCTTCTATGACTCCCTCTCAATATCTTGCATCTGTCTTGCTCATGTACTTGCCACTACTCCACTTGATCTTAGAAAGATCCTTCTTCGATGCCAAAGAAATTTGCATCTTCCTCCTCTTCCTTCTTAACCTTGCTCAACGCAGTACATGCTTCCTTCTTGGTGAACCTTCGTAGTTCTTCTTCTTGAGATCGACCATAAAGTTGTCCCAATCTAAATTCGCTCGCTCGGGATACTTTGGACAAAGGTTTCCCACTCATCCGTGACTGCATTGAGGGCAGTCCTGACTATCACTGCATCATCTACGATTCCACCCGTTGCAGTCAGCTGATCCCTGATTGACTACAATCTGAAGAGGAAATGCTCGATGTCTTCTCCTTTGGTCATCATGAATGACCTCATTTGGGCCTCCAACAACATCTTTCTTTGGACTGATTTTCCCTCATATAGGGAAGTCAAGGCCTTCCACATCTCATTAGCTGTCCTCTTCTCAGCTATGTGTGGCACAATATGATCCTTGATACTGTCCATTATCAGCCGCTTGGCATGCCCAACAACTTCTCTATGCTTCCTTAGGAGATCCACATCTGTCAGCGTGGCCAGGGTCTGCTTTGCATGATCTCTTAGACCATATGCCTCTAGGACAATCAGGATCCTAGCTTTCCATATCGCAAAGTTTGAGAGGCCCTCTAGCTTATCCTGATTACGCAGTCCATGAGGAGCCATCTACTCAGAATGTGTCGGAGCTCCTCTTCTCTATGCTAGAGATCTTGGATCTAGGGTCCTTTTCGAACTGGGAACCCTCTGCTCCCTCTGACACTTGATTTCCCTCCTTGGAAATCTACCAAATCAACTATGATTCAGGTTCTTCTTTGATCCTCTGACCAAACTGCAAGTTTCCTTTAGCAAGAAACTCTCTGAGAAGCTGATCTCTTCCCAAACTTTGTCACTTGTGCTAAGGCAAAAAATCTGAAAACTTTAGAAGTTTAACCCCACCAGCTCTTCTGAATTTCTGCAACTTTTCTGCAGATTTTTTTGGATCTGACATATTCAGATCTGAATCACACTGGTTGGCTTCAGACCCAACCAGCGTTGTTTCTTAGCTGCCTCTACGCAGTAATTGCGTGGGCTTGCTAGGACATAGCGCTGAACAGTGTCACCCTTCCCTTTGTGTGATATTGCTCCTAAAAATTGTGCTGTCCCTTCAGATCTACTTTGATGTTGCCTTTCCAGCTGCTTTCTACAGCTAGATCCTTCAGATTCTTCAGCTGGTGACCCTTCTAGATCTGCAGTTGCTCCGATACCATGTAGAAATTTTTGAATCTTAATTCTTATGCAGAAATTATTTATGTTAATCCGGTTAAGCTTCTCCTACTTATACAAGTTATCAACTGAATAAATTCAAGTTAACATCAAAGCAAAACACATAACAGATCTCTACCAATTCAGATCTAGAATAAGCACATGCACACATAGACAAAGTGACAGTTATTTTTGGACAAACTATCCCCGGAAAAACCCAATGTGGGAAAACCAGTCTCTGGCTGCTGGAGGGCTCTATTATTAAGAATATTTCTGAATACACAACTCTGGGTTCCAGATCTGGCCGTCTGAAAACTCTGGGTCTGCCGACCTGGGTGATCTAAGACCATCAATGCGTTGATCCACACCTCAAACGGGGTTACAAAACTCCACGAGATCTGAGCCTAGAAACCCCGGATACGCACGACCAACGTGCGACCTACGAGAGCCTCCAAATGCTGAAGTGTTGTCAGCTTGGAAGGGACTGCGTTACCCTAGGTTGGTGTGGCAGTCCTCTCTGCCCCTAAGGGTCTGCGTAACCTGAAGGGTTTCTTGAAAATCATGCTATCCTTGTTCTTCCATTCTTTGCCGAGTCTACTTGTCGTCTATTGATATTCTTTGTCGTCTGATTTTTGGTCTGTGTTGCCTTCCTCTGCACTGTCTTCCCTGATATCTTCTCTGCTTCTTATGTATTCTAGACCCCGGGATCAGATCATCCCCTTGCCCTAAATTCTTCTCTCTGCAACTGAAACACTTGAGAATTCTTAGCAACCCCGCCCTAGAATCTCAGCTTAGCTTCAGTGCTCTGCCTCTGTGTGTCTTACAAATGACCCCAAGCCTTTCCTTTATACTTTTCTTGTTGACAAATCAACGACCAAGATTAAATCTTTAATCAATGGCTAAGATTAAAAGAAAGCTTGATCCGTGTGACTTAAGACAATTTCATCACATGTTTAATTAAATTCACTTTAATTATTTTATTTTCCTAAGTTTTAACTTAGGAAATACAGTAAAATAATTAATTAATTTAATATCTCCTAAACCAGATGAAATTTCCCAAATCCATTTTTGGGTCTTGTAGATCAGGTGAACTCTAGTCCTTCCTCAAAATTTGGGACCTAGAGCACAACTGATGCTACCCCAAATACACAAAATCTCAACAACTAGCTCATAAACAAAAGAATAAGCCTCTTAAGAGGTCAAATGATGAATAATACCGGTAAACGAGGAATCGACGACTTGGCGTTAGTCGCGATTCCCAATGCAGCTCGGCGGCCAAACGACGAGTCACCTCTAACGTGAGTTAAACTCGTGTTGGCCGAGGAGAAACAAGTGGTCAAGCGCGAGTTTGACTTCAGCAACGAGCTTATTTCTACCCGACTTGCGCGATTACTCGACCGATAGGTTATTCGCCCGCCCGCTATTTATTCGCTCGCTCGTTGTTTTATTTACACGCCCACTGTTTGCCACCATCGCTCTGAAGTTTGCATCGCTCGGTTGTCCATTGCCGCCGCTGGAGTTTGCTGGAGCTGTGCTGCTGGAGTCATCGTCTTCTAACATTGCCGCCGTCGAGTTTTCCCTGAACATTGCCGCCACCGTCGGGAGTTCAGACATTGCCGTCGCCGTCGGGAGTGTCAAATTTGCTGTCAAGTTCAGCAGTAAGTGCCGAGACTCGACTCAAATTTCAATAATAAATGAAGCAACGGAATAAATTTGCTCTCTTCAATTACTCTTGAGTCTTATCGCTGCAGTGAGCCACAAATTAATTTAACTATTTCAAGGGAAAATAACATGACAAAAAACATCCTTTGTGAATAACTCAGACCTCGAACTTGGTAAGACTGATATTTTGCTCTTACTCAAAAAATTTGGACCATCAGATTCTTGGCATCAATTCGCCCTCCTAGTAGTCATAAACAAGCAAATGAAACTCTGTCTCTGAACCTTCCCAAGTCTGATTCAAACCTCCTCCAAATCAATCTGAGAGAAGTGATCTCCGCTACAGGAAATAGAAGTAATTATAATGGAGTCAGTCACTGCTACTTGGCCTGCAGTGATCACAAGAAACTTGGTCTTCAAAGATATAAGATTCAGCCCTCTGAGATTAGCTTCAAACAACAGTGCAACTCTGGTAATTCAATAGCAATACACCCTATTAATATCAGACTCATTCTCCTGAAGTGACTGATCCAATTCAGCCCTCCTTCTAAGACAGTTTCTTCAATAAAGAATAAGGAGCATATGAAAGTGCTAAAGCAAGCAGAAACATGTTTTTGAAATTGAAGCAAGCATCTCACTATTCGTAACAACAACTTGGAGCATTATTGAAAGACAATTTCCTCATCCACAAACTAGACACTGGAAGGACTACTAAAGCTACTAAAAAACATAAAGTGCACTCATTGTAAAGGCAGATT
The DNA here is from genome assembly GCA_034641835.2 of Pinus albicaulis. Lineage (NCBI taxonomy): Eukaryota > Viridiplantae > Streptophyta > Pinopsida > Pinales > Pinaceae > Pinus > Pinus albicaulis. The sequence continues at coordinate 736,121,400 of CM076584.1, read as the reverse complement.
GCACTTTGTTGGTGATATGAGCATTGAAATTATTGAAGAGTTGGTTATTCATTTTTCTAAAAGGATCATTTAAAAATTTAAAATTAAACTTTTAATTTATATCAGAGATTCAGATTCCAGAAAATAAATATCTCTTTTTTTAATTTTTAATTCTTTTGTCTTCTTATTTTGCAGGAACCACAACAATGCCGAGGGAGAAGGATTTTGCTTAGGCTTATTGTGACAAGATTCCCAGAAGCCCCAAGCTCCTTTGTAAATTTTGCAAAACAGAATGTAGTGGAGGCATCTATAGATTCAAGTACCACCTTGCACAGATACCTGGGCATGATATAGGTCTTTGCGACAAGGTTGACGATAATGTCAAACACCAAGCAGCCTTGGCCCTTGACATGTTGAGGCAGCATAATGCTAAGAGAGCAAAGCAAAAACAAGAAATAGGAACTCTTGGAGTTGATGTTTCTTCTTCCAATACCCCCTTTTCATTTCCTTCTATTGAGTCCTCAATGCCATTCCCAGGTTTCTCACACATGCCTCCAAGTCCAAGTCAAAGTCAAACTCAAGGCCAGATGAATCCTCCTGCATTCAACACTGGAGGTGGAAACATAAACACTTTTTTTGCTCCCCGCACAAAACCTGGTTCCCAACCTACCTTGGATGGCACTGGTTGGAAAAAAAATATCCATAGTCAGGCAAGGAAGGCCATTGCTAACTTTTGGTTCTATTCTGACATACCTTTCCACTGTGCCAGAAGTCCTTATTGGCAAGCTCTGGTTGATGCAATCGCTGTTGCAGGTCCAGGATTCAAAGCCCCTACATCAAAGAGCCTTAGGACAGATTTGTTATTAGAGAGTGTTGAAGATGTCATGCTTGTGCTAGCTGAGTTTCGTTCATCATGGGTAGAAACAGGGTGCACCATCATGAGTGATGGATGGATTGATCAAAGGAATACAACTTTAATAAATTTCCTTGTATCTTGTCCAGCAGGCACAATGTTTCTCAAATCAGTGGATGCCTCAGAAAAGGTTAAGATTGCCCAACTTATTTGTGAAATGATGGAGGAAGTCGTTCAAGAAGTGGGAGAAGAACATGTTGTACAAATTGTCACCGACAATGCAGCTAATTATATGGCTGCTGGTAGACTTTTTGAGACTAGGCACCCCACTATTTTTTGGACCTCTTGTGTTGCCCATTGCATAGATTTAATGCTTGAGGACATTGGTAAGCTTCATTGGATACATGAGGTTGTGGAGAAGGCAAAATCCATAACCAAATACCTGTACAACCACACTATTGTCCTAAACACCATGAGAAAATACACTGAAGGTAAAGAAATTGTTCGACCTGCAGTGACTAGATTTGCAACAAATTTCATATCTTTGCAATCTGTGGTTGAGCAAAAGATAAATCCGAAGAGGATGTTCTTGGGACCTGAGTGGATGGCATCTAAACATTCCAAGGCCCTTGAAGGCATTGAAATTGTTGCACTTGTGTTTAATGACGGTTTTTGGAAAGATGCCGAAGAGATTATTGCTGTGACAGAGTCCCTTGTCAGAGTTCTCAGGTACTTCAAGTCTTTTAACTTTTTCATTTTTTAAATTTCATTTCAAGCTTCTTTTTATTTTCAAAGTTTCATATTTCATTAAATTTGAAAGCTTGAACTTTCAGGATGGTTGATGGTGACAAACCTGCTATGGGTTACATTTATGAGGCGATGGATCTCGCAAAGGAGGCCATCAAAAGAAGATATGGCAACGAGGAGGCAAAGTATTTGCCTCTTTGGGATATTATTGATGCACGTTGGGATAGGCAATTGCATTCCCCCTTGCATGCTACTGGTACTTCTTAAACCCACAGTATTTTTATGATAAAAGCAAATTTAATGAAGATGGGGAGGTTGGCAGAGGACTTATGACATGCATTGAAAGGTGCTCCCCTGATCCAGAATTTCAAAGTGTGTCTTTTCCCAACTACAGGATTATAGGACGCCAGCCAAATTATTTGCCTATACCAGTGCTATACGAGAAAGGACTAGGATGTTGCCAGGTACCCTGAAGGCTTCATCAAGATTCAATTCATTAAATTTGTTTAAAATTTATTTTGTATGTTAAATGTTTTATTAAATTTTGTTTTCTTTTTAAGTTTTATAGTTTTTTCTATTTACTATTTACTATTTAGTACTTACTACTCACAAACACTTGGCATTTGCTAGGTCTTTGGTGGCAAAATTTTGGTAGTGATACGCCAGAGTTGAAGAGATTTGCCATTCGAATCTTAAACCAATCATGCAGTGCTTCAGGTTGTGAGCGCAATTGGAGCATGTTTGAGAAAATACATTCTAAGAAGCGCAATCAATTGACACAAAAGCGCTTAAATGACCTTGTATTTGACCATTACAATCTATGACTTCGCAACAAGCAAATACTAGGTGAGAGCTTGAATTTGAATTTTGAAGTTTTTATAATTTGATTTGCACTTTAAAATTTAAACTTTAAAGTTCCAACTTTAATTTACATTTCAATGTCTCATGATAATGAAAGGTTTGGATCATTCCCCAATCGACCTTGAGGAGATAGATCTGCAAACTACAAATGCATCAGATTGGGTCCAATTAGAGGAGGAGCCTCCTCTTTTAAGTCTACATGACTTGGAGAACTTAGAGAGTCAAGCAAGCGAAGGAGTGGGAGGAACCGCTTCTAGTTCTCACTCTTAGAGTCTTAGACTCTCAGTTATTGATTTTTTAGTATTTACTGATTTGCTTGGCAGTATTTTGTAAACTTTCAGAAGCATATGCTTCTGGTTCTATGTAGTCATTGGTTAAGACTTAGTACTTCGGATCATGTTTGGACTCATAACATATATGAGATACTTATTCATTCATGATATTTTGGACATCTATTGATATTATCCATTGTTTGGACATGGCTTTATTGAGTATCAATGAAAAATATTTGTTTTATTTCAATATATGTGTATTTCTTTATTTATTGAATTTGCCGATTTTTTCCCGATCCGATTCAAACTCTTCGCTCTTTTGCCTCGCCGATTTAGTTGATTAAGTGCAGCTTGATGAATACTACATATCGTTGGGCCTTCTAAGAAGCTTGATGAAGTCCATAAGTGCCATAATGATGAATATGACTCCCAAAAGTAGTGGACAAGGGGTTGGCCCCTTGTTCTCCAAATAATGAACCTGAGGTGCTCCCAAGGGGTGTGGGGGCACACAAGTAACCTCATGGGTCTCCAAGTAGGTTGAAGATGCCTGTAGAACATTTGTAAGTGCTCAGATGATGGTATAAGTGATGCCACATCAACATACAAGTCCTGGGTCATCTTCCAAGTGCATGGTACAATCGTGTGGCTGACTGGGCATGGTGAACCAGGTGCATCTTCCTCGTCCAATAGGTGAATCTCGAGCAATATTTGAACATCTTTGGGGATCCATGGAATTTTTTCTACTGCTGTGGAGACCCATGACGCTCTACACACACCCTATATGTGCCAATGTAGCCCTCTGGATGGTTGGGACTCCGTATAGGGAGAATAAAGCCAAAATCGAGACCATCTGTAATCTTGCATAAGGTCCAATGCGTCCCTTAGCCTTCCAATACAACAAGTCACTTAAAGAAATCGAGTTAAAGAGCTTACAAACCATGGATAACAGGTGGGCACTTCATAATGGCATGCTCTTCCATAGTAGGCTTTGGATTGTGTTATTGTCTCCAAGCTCCAAAGGGGGTTAACCACGTACCCTATTAGGTGGTTTCTATCTTTAAAGGGGATGCTATGTCCAAGGTACATCCTTAAAATGGTGGTGGCATCTGATAAAGAGATGAATGGAGTAGGGAGTGAAACGGGCAATCCTGGGCCACGTGTTGGGGTACAAGGGTAGCTAGTAAAGGGAAGCCCACACTTGGGTATATAATGTATAGGAGGGAGCAATCGTGGTGCATGAGATACCCCGACCTTGATTTTTCCAGCCTTCTTTATATGCCTTTTGCCTTTTATGTTTTTTTTTCTTTGATTAACTGCCCAGGGCTCAAGGATAAGAGCATGATATGTAAGATATTGTAGTGGATATCCCTTTTTATGGTAGGACGATTTATTGCCCACCAGGGGTTGGGACAACCATGGGTTCTAGAATGATAAAGGAGGCTCATCTAGGGCCTACAAGAACCAGGGTGATGACCATGGGTATGGGGCAGAGCTCATGCATTTGGCTTTTGCCCATGTGGTAAATGTGTTTGTCTCGACCATCTTTTGCATTTTGTGGTACATTTTCCTGTTGAATGTGGCCAATTATGCTTTTACTTTTTCTTTTCAGTTGCATTCACCTTCGGGGGATCGTTTCAGGTCAGATCCAAGGTGTGGGCAAGGGGAAGGGGAAGCTAACCCTATGTTGACCTAGTGGAGAAATTTGGACCCAGGTGGGAAAGATGATGGATGGGGTTATAATGAATGGAATGGGAGTAATGTATGTGGATATGGGAGTGGGACCACACAACCAAAATCGGGGTTTCCCATGTAGTACTACCATAAAACCCAAAGGTCAATGAAAGAGATCCCACTGGATTAAGATCCAAGGGTAACATCCAAAAGAGGTCTAGGGAACAGGAGCACAAACCTAGCCCACTCTTTTCGCCAAATCCCCCCATTAATCCATGCTCAAAAGTGTCCATGATAAGCAAACTACAATACTCAATTACCAAATGACAAGGCATATCTTTAGGTTTGGGAGGCCCACCTTCCAACATACAATCATGACAGATGGGTGAGTGACCGCACAGCTGGCTCAGGGTGCGGAGAAATGGCACAGCGAGCTAGTTGGTGGATGCCAGGGGTTGCTGGCTGCCGGCGGAGGACCATCTTGGAGAAAATTTTCTCCTAAGGATATCACCCACAAAATGGTGGGTAACAAGGCCCTTAAGCATGGTATGAGAAGATTGATCAATATATCGGATCCAATGGATTTGAAAGAAATAATTTAGATCTCAATATTTATATTAAAGCAAAAGAATGTGAAACAGTCATGGTAGGTTATGTTGATGACTAATCACAAGTAACCATGCTAGATTGATTGATAAAGAAAACATAACTTCTGTAAAGCTTTTTGATGACAGATGTGAGTTTATTACATTATTGGCTAGGAATTGAAGTTTGGCTGCAAAAGGATGGAGTATGTATATCACGATTGACAAGTGAAGTATGCATCTGTGTTGCCTTAAAAAAGGTTTAACAAGTTGGAAAGTTGCAATTTTAGTAGGAAACTAATGTAGGTGTGATTGGAAGTTTCAAAGAATGATAAATTAGAAGCTATAAATGAAACAACGTATTGTCAGTTTGTATGGTTTTTGATTTATCTTACAACCACCAAATGTGATGTAAATTAGTTTGTATGTTGCATTTTTTGAATTGTCTTAAGATAGTGCATTGGAATTGGAATCCAGAGAGGAGTGTTAATATATATTAAAGGTAACTCATATTTTGAAATTGCCTTAAAAAGAATGAAAATTTCTGGTCGAGTAGTTTTACAAATGTAGATTGGATAGGAGAGTTTGATGTCAGAAAATTAGCATCAGGTTATCCTTTGAACACTGGAAGTGGTGTAATTTGTTGGGTAAGTAGAAACCTCTGTTGCATATTCATCAACAAAAGCAGAATATAAAGCAGCAGTCGGAGCAACTTGTGAAATAGTTTGGCTATGCAGAATATTGAATGATTTGAAGCTACTACAACAGAGGCGGCTAACAGTTTTACATTGTGAAAGTAAAAAATGACAAAGGAATCCAGTTTTGCTTTCACAAATAAGACACATAGAACTTAGAAGTTCATCATTGTTATATGAAATAGCATGTAATAAAGGAGATAGAGCTGATTTTTTGCAGGTCACAAAATCAAATACTCAATATTATCATTGAGGCACTCATCAAAATAAAGTTTTTAGAATAAAGGAGGTAAAGCTGATTTTTTGCAGGTCACAAGATCAAGTACTCAACATTTTCATTGAGGCACTCATCAAAAAAATGTTTTTGGAAACCATTTAGTTGCTGAAAACAAAATAAGCATTAAAAGGGGCTGCTATCCTGGTATACAATCTAATGCTTATTTGACAAATCTTAAGCCCTTGGGGTTATTAGTGTTTAGTTATAAAGGTAGTCATATAATGAAAGGATGATTTCAAAGTTGTAATCAAGTGATTCTGATGAAATAAGTCATAAACTGTCCCATACAGGAAAAAGGGAACATGTTCCCCCCCTTTCGATATGCATATGTATGCACCAAATGTAAATGGCATGAGTTAGAAATAAACCATTAATTTGTCTCTTTTTATCTGCCCACGTGTTTCAAATATTTTTAACATTCTATTGTTATTTTAGTATAAAATGTCAAAAGATTCAGCGTTACACTGAATGATTTCTTCGAGCAAATTCAATAATGGAATACCCGTGCTGCAATTTATATCTTTATCTGGAAGTAATGAGTTTGATATTTTGTGAGGGCCTTTATAAAGTTCCAATATGGAACAGCCTTTTTCATATTAGTCTGGTCCAAGTTGTTTTGGATTCTATGTAGTAAAATCATGTAATTTCCAAGATGTAATAGGCAGTATGTATTGCCAATTATCCTTTCCATTCACAAAGCAAAAAGAGTCAACACTTCCCATGGCTGGGTCTCTCCACCTTAAGTATAGCTGCATTGTGAAAATAACCTTACTTCTTTTGATATGTTCCAGAGATTGCTTCCACCAGTGGCATGAAAATGCCTATTATTTTCTCTTTGTTTGTCATATTATGTTTTGGATTTCCTCAAAATTTCAGGACGTTTTATAGGAATTATATATGGATATTTATGCTGTAGCCATGTTCAGTGCATCAGTATGTCACAGGGGCAGGTAAAGACATCTTTCAAGGAATTGAGAGTAAATTCTGACACCGAAAATTTGCACTTGGAGATTTGTTTCATGCAGGCATTCTAAAAAATACTGGATGCAGTAATGGAGGTTTAACGGCACTAGTTCATAATGCACAGATCTTAGATTTTGGTGCGCACTAGTTGCATTTGTGTTCATTTTTTGAAGGTCGGTTGTGCAGCAATAAATGGATTATCAGTCAAAACAGTGTTTATTCACAACTGCATAACATTCTATTCCATATTTTAGCAGTTTCTTTGGCAAACAAATTCTGGGTGATTGCATCGTTAGTTTTATTAAGTCTTTTTATCACTTGTAAGAAATCTCAAAGAATTCTTTTCCTCCAACCCAAGGTCTTTTCTGAGTTTGCTGGGCATATTTTAGAGGGCTCATGGAAATGTACAATGAAAAAATCTATCATCACTTTCTTGATGAAAGCGATTGGGAAACATGGTGCTTTTTGCCACATAGATTACATTTTGGGAACCTGAAATGTCTACCAATCTCTGACTTCGATGATCAAAATGAATTCATAGAAGGATGGTGCATGAGACTACATGTTGGGAACCTGATATGTCCATCAATCTTATACTGAGATAGTCAAAATGAGTTCATAGTGACGGATGGTGCAAATTCTTTGATACATACTCAAGGGCATCATGTTGAAGAGATCAGAATGTTTCTATAAAATGAAAGCATTTGTACAGTTAAAAATTTAAAGAAGAATCTGGATGCATCTGTCAACTGCTCTTAAGTTTAGTTGAGATTTCAATGAATAACAGTCCCTGATTCTACATTGTTATGGTTATTTTGTCTCACTTTGTTGTTCAAAACTTTGTGATGAGGAGTAACAACATAAATAGCTTTGATTAAGAAGTGTTCAATGGTGGAAGAGCTGCTTTCTAGAATAATTTCTTTTAAGCTGTATTTTAGTTGTCTATGCTGACGAAGTTTTGTTTTGTTTGGTGTAAAAGCTACACGAAGCAATTATGCGTGAGGATTCCACATTATTTGAAGAAGGCATAGTTATTGAAGAATTCAGGAGAGGATTTATTCTTAGTGACAAGCTTTTGCGCCCTGCTATGGTTAAAGTGTCAGCTGGACCAGGTCCTGCAAAAGCTGCAGAAGATTGTGCAAATGCTGCGGAACATTCTGCTAATTCAGCTGAAGAATGCAAGGAAACAACAAAGGATGCTAATGCATCAGATTCTTCTGATGTCTCAGAAGAGAAAGAGGCATAATGCTTTGATGCTCAAATTTTGTAGGTTTGTTTATTTTCAGGCTAAATTCGTTATTCTTATTGCCTCATAGGCCTTAGTTTTCACAAAGTCTGTTTGCATTGCTGAGCCTTCCCTATCGTAAATGGCAGGCAGACATCATGGTTGAGGTATCCTTGTTTTATCCCTAATGATGGAAGTTGGTCTGTGGCCACTGGCCATTTGTTGTATTAGATAGAAGCTCCTCTCCATAATTTAATATATGGTTGCAACTTGCATGTTACAATCTGTTAACAGTGCGACAGGTCTTTTATTGCCATTGGTTTTCCAAACCTTGATAACTATTTTTACTTGAGCACCTTTGTCCTTGCCTTCATAATATAGGAGGGTCCAGGTTAGCTGTTACTCCCATGGGATTCTTAATTGGGAAAAACTTTATAATTTGAGGCCTTTTTAGGTCAAAGAAATCGTAACTAGATTTAAGTTCATCATAAGTGTGGTCTCCAGTTGGTTGTTCTCTTATATTTTCTTCCTATTCTATTTGATTGTTCTGCCAGTTTTGTGGTTCCTATTTTGAACTAGCGATTATCCAAATTAATACATTTGGGTGGGGTTTAAGATTGTGTTCCTTCATTTGCCTCTTAATTTTCGAATCTCTGGCTAAGAAGCAACTGCAAGGAATGGCCTTCTTGCATTGGTGAGACAGCGTGGGAGGGGTGAAACATGTCTCTTGTTGTTTTGAACCTTAAGGAGGGGAATGTTATTCTTCCGTACCATTAAACCAAGACCCAGTTAATCTGTTATTTTTTTTTTTTTGTAATTTGAAACAATTTGTTAAGTCTCCCATCGTTGTTTTCCTGGTATAACTCTATTTCAGAACACCACGATAAAAATATGTAGGAAACTTGATCAGTGTATTGTATACGGATTACTTGATTCATGTCAGTACCCTGTTGAGAGTGAATGAATGTTAACACCCTATATTTTGACTAAAAAATTGGTGGTTCTTGCAACTTTAGTTGTATGAATGTTAGATGAGGTATACAGTTGCTATATATGAACTGTGGGATCTTGTCCAAGATGTCCTGGTTAATTGTTTCTTTGTAAAAGTGGAGGATTCAGTGTAGTCATACCAAAGTTCCTGTTTATGGTGGTTCAATTGGTTCAATTCAACTATTTAATCATATCTTCGTTGGCTTCTCAATTGTTAGGTGCTTGAATATATACACTTGCACTTAAAAAAATGGGTCCCCATTGATGTAAGTGGGGTACTGTGTGAACTTTTGCTTTGTATGTTATCTACGTAGTTCAGAATTACATGCATGCTAAATCCACTTCGATGGTTTCAAGAGCTGATATTTACTAGAAAGTTCTAAACTCTTAAATGACAGCTTGAAATCATTTAAACTTGAATAGTTGTAAAATTTCCATCTGTTCCATAGCGTTTGTACTTTTTGTTTTTATAATGTAATAAAAAAGTGCAGTAAATTGCAAATAAAAAAGTGCAGTAAAAGTCCATGTAATTTTGATGATTTGTTGCTTTTCATTTGGAACAGAGTTGTTAACCTGCTCTGCTTTCCAATGAAAATGCCTCGTGAATTCATGAATTAAACACGAATAGGAGATTTTGCAATAATATTAGACTTTAGGGTCATCATAAATATCCTTTATTGTCAATGGCACTTAAAATGAAATAGTCAGTGATTTATCACGAGTTGTAGGAGTCAAAAGTGCAACTTGCAAGATCAGAATAGAAGCAGAAAAACAGACTTGCATTAATGGAAATATGATTTTTTATTTTTATTTTTTATTTATTATTTATATGTAGGAATACAAAATTATGTATTTGGCATTTGGACCTTATTTGTCGTCTTGGGTTATATTTAGTAATGTGAAATTTAACACACATTTGTCACACACAATCACTCGATGTAATCAAGTTTGGTGAGCATTACAAACTGAGATACTAAAATTTCCATAAACTAAGATATAAAAATATCCTTATAGAGGCTGAACACTTATATGATTGGTCTTCCTTTAATGCATTTTATTGAGTTGACAAACACATGCCCGTTTCCCATGTGCATTGTACGACTTATTAGCACTTTTGCTTTCCTTGTAAATGATTCATCGCCCATTCCTCGCGTTTTTTCATAGTTCCATAGATTGGCTAGTGCCTTGTTCCATAAACTGGCTAGTGCCTTGTATCAGCATTTGCATCCTCCTATCTCAGTATTTGCATCCTCCTATATGTGGGTTCTAACCATCGTGGTCCAACTATGATTCAACATCAATTTGGTTATCCTCCAATCTACTGACCATTCTTCCAAAGGGTGTGAACATCTCTAGAGTAGTGTCAACCTCGACATTGTTCATCTTCCTATTCTGGTCTAACCATCTTGATCTGGTGGTGACTTGACATCTATTTTCTGATCCTCCAATCCAATAGGACTGCTCCTCGTAGGGGCTGTGCATCTTTTGACCAGTGTTGGCTTTGTCAACTTTAAAGCTGTCTTGTGTTTTCCATCTTGGTGAGTAAACACATCATGCCTTTTAGTGTTCGAGGCTTATTTCAACAAATGTTGTTATAATATTTTCCAACCCAGCATTTTATGTCTGGGTTTCACTATGTAGTCCAATCCACTTGAACCCAATGTATTGATGCTTAGGTCTCACAATGCATGGTTTTCTCATCAGATTGCTTGGTTTATATTATCAAATTGCTTTTCAATGTGAGTAAAAATGGAAGACTTCACTGCAATGCATCCCTCCAAATGGAAATTTCTCTCATGTCAATCTCTTTTTACCTTGCCACAATCTTTGCAATAGACTTTGTTACCTATAGCAAGTATACTCTTGTTTATGACCCTACTGAGAATGTATACTGGTTCTCTGATTCATTAGAAGGCAGTTTAGAGATTAAACAAGACTTATGCCTCTAAACATGAGAATGCAACCTAGAGATTAAGAATTCTCAACCCAGAGATCCAACAAAGCTTTGAAAATGACAATGGACTTTAAATCATTGTGAATAAATTTGATTATTCCTTACCTCCCATCTGCGATGAACTAAAAGGCCCAAATAATAGTATTCAACATGTAAAAACTATCTGATATAAGCCTCAGGTTATAATTTCAATTTTATCTTTGGGTCCAAAGTGACAATTGAACGCAACATATACACATCATCAATAGTTTAGTGCATTTTCCCATGCTGAAGGTGGTTCTTGGTATAACACTTGCTATAGTTGGCAATACATATAAAGCTCACTTAATTGGCCCACAAATTGAACAATGGTTGATGCAGCCAAACTGAACAATGGTTGATGCGGCCAAACTGAACAATGGTTGATGCTTAACAGCACTATTTACAATTTTTGCTTTTTGGTTGGTGTTTAGCAAATGTAAGTCTTTTTATGGACATGGGAGCAGCACTTTTCTCTGTTTTCCTCTTCGGTTTATATGTCAATACAGGATCCGGGCAGAATCCTAGTGAATGCACACTAATGTGTATATGTAAAATGTATTTTCTTTCAAGTTTATGAATGGTGCACAAATTAACAAGATCCAGTCGAAGAGAGGCCCAATTAGACTCTCAGCTGTTTGGGTTCACTGAATCCTCTAGATTAATGGCCTTACAACCAGTTTAGATGGACTTTAATAGTTGAAATAAATATTATCTCAATAATTACCCTTGAAATCAAGAATGCCGTGAAAACTATGAAATAAAACAACTTATTATTCAACGAACCAAGGTTATTGTGAATTTATCAAAATATAGCAGCCCAGATTATATTAATTGCAGGAAAGGAAACACAAATTGGCTCAATGGAAATGGAAATAACTAATCTATATTAAACTATAAATGGCAATACAATAATTCTAATACACGAACATACACACGTATTGAATAGTTCAATAGCATGTAGATTTTTGCTATATAAGCCTATATAGATAACAATTCAGAAGAATCATTATGTGAATACATGGAGCATAAGTAACATCTAAATCAATCACCATTATCAAGGAATCGTAAGAAAAATAGGTCTAATCTAATTTGCAAGAGAAACCACTGCCCACATATTGCATATGAATCTATCTAGCAAAGTGATGGCAAAGAATTGTCGAAGTTGCCTTTGATGGCAATGTATCTTAAAACTCCAAACCCCAATCCTAAGTCTTGCTAAAAAGTGTAACTAGGTTTGGTCTTCATAATGACTTGTAATTATGAATTTATGTAATGAAGAGACAGATAATAAAATGTATTTTGTAATGCTTGCCTCGTGGGTTTCATGAACAAGAAGTTTTTATTATAGGTCAAATATTTCTTCTTGATATCTTTAGGAGTTTGTCGTCATGTCATAAATATAATTTAGAGTCATGTATATGAAGTGATGTTACACTTGTAAATGACAAATTATTGATGTGAAATGTCACTATGCTCCAAGAAGTAGGCTCAAGTATGTTGGATAATCACCTTTGAACATGTTGGCCTACACACGAGTTCATGTCGTCCTAGAGAGAGAAACAATCCCTATATATAGAAGGGACTGCGACCTCATTATACACCAAGCAATTCAGATCGAGGTCTGTGATAGAAGTGCGAAAGGAGGCTTGCAGTTGGTGCAAAGTTTGGAGGATAAGCTGCGCAGGAGAAAAGGGTTAATTAAGCTCTGTCTTGGGTATGTCTTACCTTGCATTCCTCATATAGGCTGAAGGTTGTCACAACAGGATTCATGACTATAATAAGTGTAAAGGAAGTATCTTCCAATGGTCCGAAGAAAGAAGACAATACAACGAAGGGAAGGGGATTGTAAGGTGTGCAAAAGAGAGACAAAACTAGTCTATGTTTCAAGACATTTGAATATGGCCCGAATCAAGGAACATGAAATTTCAATATTTCCATACATATAAATTTCAATAAAAATTGAAATTTCATTGTATGGAAATGGAACGGGATCTTTATGAACAATATACTATTTTTATGAAATAGTATAGGAAGAGGTAATATATAAAAAGCAATAAGTTAAAATAGAACTGGTATTTGTCCAGGAAAAAGATCATGCGGTTAATTCCTACTAAATGTAATGATTCAGATCGAGCTTTGGAAATTCTCGAACACGCCATATCATTTTCTATCCTAGAGAGAGTGAGCTTATAGAGCCAGTAGATGAATATGATGTATCAGAAATAACAATTACTAGATATACATGTCATCTATGGAGATAACTTGGGAAATATTCGTAAAGGATCGATCTAGTGATAAGGTTTCAAAGGATCTTGGCAATGAATAAGACTTATGTTACTTCAAGTTATTCTTCTAAAAATAGAAGTAGATGAAAAAATGAATAGATAATTGGTCCAGATAGAAATGATTTGGGATGATCGGATATCTGGGAATGATCTCCTTATGCTCCATCTCACCCATTTTGAACAAACCTTTTACTTTTTTTGTTTCTCGAGGATTTTTTTATCGGGATCAAACAATTACGCAATAGATAAATCTATGGATCCCATACCTCATTCTATCACTTGTACTTTGTCTATATTTCAGACAAAACTGACGAGTGAATCAGGTCGTTTGCGATTCATGAATTGGAAGTGGCCGAATATGAAGCATCAACTTCCCTACGATATCTCACATGTTTAGTAGGACTGCCTTGGGTAATTCCTATTTCACTAGATCTTAGATATCTCAGGAAGAGGTCGAAGGTATACAAAACGTGGAGGAGGGTTTCTACAGCAAGAAAGAGACCTTGGCATTGGGCATCATGTGTGTAAAGAAGGCTGAGAAGGGGTCTCTAGGAGGTCGAGTCTAGATCCAAGGAAGGTTGGAAAGGAACATATTGTCAAGGATTATTAGACTAGGGACCGAGTTTCCCTAGTACTGGTGCAGTAAAGTGCAGAAAAGGAAGATCAGCATAAGGAGCTTAGAAGAGCAATGACAAGGGTCTTGGAGGCATATTGGTGCCAAGGGCCCGTGTCATGGTTATGGTACTCGTCAATTGAATATGTATAAAAAGAATTACTATCGGGTTTTCCTCTCTAAGAGGGAGAGGTTTTGGCCCTGACAGGCTAGCCTAAATTTTGTTTGTTGTTTATTTGATAATTGACTTGATGAAGAACATAATAATCTAACGAAGACTGGATCTAAGTGAAAGAAGCATAACGAAATCACAAGTATTTATCAAGAAGATAAATTTTAATAAAAACCCTAATTTCTCAACATGGAATCAAAGCTAACGTGTTGAAGACAAGGAAGGGCAGTTTAGCAAGAAGACACAAGGATCAAGCTACGGAAAGACGGTCAAAGGTCAGTTTTCAAGAAATCATTAAGAGAAGGGATCTACATTGAAAGGTCATCCAATGAAGAAAACCATCATTCAAGGAGCAACTTGCAAGGAGATAGTGAAACCTTCAAGCCATCTCAAGAAGACCAAAGACCTTACTTAAAGGACTTATACATCAAGGCCCTTTCAAGAGGAAAAGCAAGATCAAGGAGGTGATCTTTGTCTTCAAAGAATCTAAAGCTATCTCGTGATTGAAGCCAAGTCAACATTGTTGGAGCCATCATCAAGCCATCATTGATCATCATCAACATCAAGGATCCAAGGTGATCTACCTCTTTACACCACTCTTGAAGAAGTCTATCTAAGAGGGAGCTCCTGTTACCATTTACATCATCAACAACAAGGAAGCTGATAGAAGAAGAAAATCATCTACTCTAGTAAGTATATTGATGACTTCATTTCAATATATCAAAATGAAATTCTACAAGGAAAACAAAAAAATGTCTGGGTCTTCAAACTTTCTTGCATAGAAGAAAAAGACAGATCTAAATCTTATCAAGAATGAAGTCATGGACTATATCGAAGGGTTAGTAACTAGACCTTCAAAAGAAGATACTCAAGCACATGCCAAATACATGAAAGGAGATATAAGAGCCCAACTTATTCTTATAGAATCCATAAAGGACTCTCTCATCCCCTATGTATCAAAACTAGAAACTTCAAAAGAAATATATGAAAAATTGGTGGAGCTATTCTCGGTGAGTACTGTAGGGGAAGTAATATCTTTGAGACAAGAACTATACAAGTTTAAGCTGTCAAGAGAGGAAGGAATAACTTCATACTTTATGACGATTTCTGAAATACAAGAACAACTACAGGTTTCGGGAGAAGTAATGTTTGATAGCGAAATGACTACAGTGGCGCTGAATGCTCTACTGGAGGGATGGGGAAACTTCACTTCAAAATATCTATTGGAAAGAAGCAACACTATTCCAGGATCTATGGTCTCTATGTAAGATAAAAGAAGCTAAAGTTGATACATGATCAAATGAAGAAAATCAAGCCCACACTGCCATGTCTGAAGTGAACAAAGTTCCTTCTCAAGTTAAATACTCTGAAAACTTGGAATACAAAGATATCCATTGAGGATATAAATATTGTATTAGAAAGTGTGATGAATGAGATAGATGATTGAATGTTACAAATGAGTCCTACTTATATACCTACGCAGGTGCCTCTTCACGAAATGTTATGTCTTATCAGACATGGCCTTTCAACCTAATTACTAATTAATTAGTTAATCACTATTTACATTATTTTATTCATTACTATAAAAAGGATTGTTCCAACCAGAGGGGAAGAAGGCCATGTTGATGGAGAAATGGAAGAACATGATTCAAAGAAACCTAAGAAAGAAGAAGTGAGAGATCTCTACTATGATTGATAGCATCTTCCTCTTTGAGAGGTATAGTCGGTTGTAAAACAGTATGTTAGGAAACATTGTATATTAGATAGATACATCACTTTAGAATTGGCATCATGATGGAAGCATTGAAGGAGAAACACTCGTCATAGGAGAATGTCTGAAATAAATTTATGTGACAACAATGCTATGCAATAAGTGGCTACTAGGAACCTCACTTATGGAAGGCAATAATCTATATCAAGGGTCATCATTCAAGTAATCCATCTAGAAACAATTATTGGTATTTTCTAATGGAATCCTCTTTGGATTCACTGCCTAGAAAGAAAGCAAAAGGTTTCATCGAAAATTCTAACTTGCATAATTCTGGGTTTAAGATATGATGACATATTGATGAAGCAAGTCAAGAGAATGAAACTTTTCATTCTAAAGAAAATTGCGGCAAGATGAATCAAAAGAAAATATGAAGTACATGCATATTTATGCTTACGCTAGATGCTATGAAGTCATGTCATATCGTTGCAGGTAGTATACTTCTATCTTAGAAGTATGATCAAAGTAAAATAGAATCTCCACTGATGCACAGGTTTCCAAAAGGCATGATCCACACCAGATGAAATCAGCATAATATGTCCTCATATGGATATGAGATGGTTGTACACAATCCAGGAAATGTATATTGGAAGCTCTTGTGAATGAATTAAGATTGTGAGAAGTGCAACCATGGTAAGAGGCATTCAACATTCCAAGGAAACCAATTAGAATTGACTAGGAAATCTTCTAGGAAGATATGTAGACTCTAATAGAAGTCTAGAAAAGATGGATACCCTTGACAATACATATCTTTTGAAGATGTGTCAATCTGTATAAAGGATTCTGATATCTACAAGAAGATGTCATGGTGAAAGATCACCACTAAGGTAATTTTTGATTTAAGTGTTCATATTTGTAATTGAATAATATCTGGATGAGTGTATGCATGGTTTCCAAAGGGAAGTATATGTCTTCCATAGTTGAAAACCATATGGAAGGATGAAAGATCCTTGGAAGAAATATGGTTCGAAGGAAAGCAACATGACATGAAGCTAGACCAGATGAGAATATTGATGGATCACTTTATGACATAATGAAGACATGACCCGTGGATGAAAGTGATGGATGATCTGTGTCCTATGAAGAGATCCCAAAGATGAATACTCCTCAACAACAAATAAATTCATGACGTCGAAGGAAGGAGTTCTGCATGAGCAACCAGGTGTTCCACCATTGTTGTTGCAAGTCCTTGATTAAGAGGGAGCCTGGTAATAAGTTTCTTACTTGGAAGAAACTTGGTAATTCCTAAGATGAGAGGGATCTCAAGTACATTTCTTGATGGAATATGACCTCCCTAATTGAGAGGGAGAGATAGACACATCATTCTGGTCTTCACCTAGGAAGACAAAACGGAGGATTTAGTAATCATCTAGGATCCGATGCTCTTTGAGGATGTATTAGGGCATACAAGATAAGGGTAGTCGTGGAAGGACCAATATTATTTGAGGGTTGGGAATCCAAGATAAGAATAGTCATGGACATACTCTGAGTGAACCCGAGCGGGGTATGTTCCAAGAGAGACAATGATGAAGTTGTCTATTAATCATTGGTCTCACCAGCATTGGGGATCAATATCTCGTGGAGAGATGGACCTGTTAGTCAAGGCCTTGCTATGTGAACAATGCTGGTTGATATGATGCTATACAAATGGGATTACCAATCCGATTCTTCTTATGAGATTCTTCATATTGAGAGTGACCATGTACCATTATGAATACCTCTCTAGTTAAGAGGGAGTGTTGAAAAGTGTGACTAGGTTCGGTCTTCATAATGGCTTGTAATTATGAATTTATGTAATGAAAAGTCAAAGATAATAAAATGTATTTTGTAATGCTTGCTTCATGGGTTTCATGAGCAAGGAGTTTTTATTATAGGTCAAAGACTTCTTCTTGATGTCCTTGGTAGTTTTTCTTGTCATCAATATAATTTAGAGTCATGTATATGAAGTGATGTTACAATTGTAAAGGAAAAATTATTGATGTAAAAGTATACTCCAAATCCTTGTCACCATGCTCCAAGAAGTCGGCTCAAATATGTTGGATAATCACCCTTGAACATGTCGGTCTACACACATGAGATCATGTCAACCTAGAGAGATAAACAATCCCTATATATAGAAGGGACTGTGACCTCATTACACACCAAGAAATTCAGATCAAGGTCTGTGATAGAAGTGCGAAAGGAGGCCTGCAGTTGGTGTGAAGTTTGGAGAATAAGCAATGAAGGAGAAAAGGGTTAATCAAGCTCTGTGTTGGGTATGTCTTATCTCACATTCCTCATATAGGTCGAAGGGTGTCACAACAGGATTCAAAACTGTAATAAGTGCAAAGGAAGTATCTTCCAGTGGTGCGAAGAAAGAAGACAATACAATGAAGGGAAGGGGACTGCAAGGCGTGCAAAAGAGAGACAAAACAAGTCTCTATCTCAGATCACTAGATCTCAGATATCTCAAGAAGAGGCTGAAGGTATACACAACAGGAAGGAGGGTTTCTACAACGAGAAAGAGACCTTGGCATTAGGCATCAAGTGTGTACAAAGAAGGACAAGGAAGGGATCTCTAGGAGGCAGAGCCTAGATCTAAGGAAGGCTGGAAAGGAACACTTGTCAAGGATTATTAGACTAGGGAGTGAGTTTCCCTAGTACTGGTGCAATAAAGTGCAAAAAAGGAAGATCAACATAAGGAGCTTAGAAGAGCAGTGACAAGGGTCTTGGAGGCATATTGGTGTCAAGGGTCCGTGTCATGGTTATGGAACTCATCAATTGAAGATCTATAAGAAGAATTACTATGGGATTTTCCTTTCCAAAAGAGAGAGATTTTGGCCTTGGTTTGCTAGTGTAAATTTTGTCTCTTGTGTATTTGATAATTGACTTGATGAAGAACTTAATAATAATCTAAAGAAGGGTAGATCTAAGTGAAAGAAGCATAACAAAATCACAAGTAATTATCAAAAAGAGAAATTTTAAAAAGTCCTAATTTCTCAACAAAGCAATACCTCAAACCCTAAAAATGCATACCCTAAAATCTTAAACCTAATTCTTATCCCTATACTCTATACCCTAATTCCCTATTATGAAATCCTAATACCAAATGCATTGCCAACCCTTAAACCCTTATTGTTAGAAATAATGAAAACCTAAACGTTAACCCCAATACCTTAGCCCCAATTACATAATACACTCCTTAATTACAATACATATTACATTGAAACCCATATGCTCCATATTACATAATATGTTGAAAATAATACATAATAAGGTGAACATACCACAGATCAAACTAATAATACATACATAATGCATTACGCTTGTCACTTCTTGTCTCCACCATCACACGTCTGCTCATCCATGATGTGCCTTCGTGTTACAATTCGATCATCAATCTTTTTCGATCACAAGCAATATACAGGAAATAGTTCACAAGTCGTGAACTTAAAAAGATAAAAAACAACTCCTCTGTATTCGGTGGCAATTCGAGTTATCTATTTCAACAGACACGGCTTCTCTGTTTTCGGTGGCAGTTATTTATTTCAACAGACCCGCGGAACAACACTTGCCTAGGTTCCTCACCTCACTTAGTATTTCGACCCCTCGCCGGCTTGGATACTCAGACCACCTGTGACATGGACAAAAATCTGTGATGCATAATCAGTGACTCGGACCTAGGCTAAATTCAAATCGATAATACAACATGAAACTGCGATTTGTGATTCTGACCAACATTGTTTCTTGCCACTTGAACCTGCGATTTTTTATTCGAATCTGCATTGTTTCTTGCCACTCGAACTGGTGATCTGTGTCCAACGCTGTTTTGATGCCACTCATATGTATTCATGATTTGTGATGTTTACCACTTGCTCATCCCAGACCTGTTCGATGGAATTTCTGTGGCTTCATATTTTTTTTAGCATGAAAAACGTCTGGTTTATATATATGTATGGTTTATATATATATGTATCAGCACAATGATCAAATATTTTCAGTTTTTCTGTTAGTTACATTTTCCAGAGTCTTATGAAAATGACATTTTTATGTTCAAACCATAAACCAAAAAATATATTCTTTTATCATTACCATCCAGGATATTCTGTCTTTTGATCATACATCTGTGAGGTAGCTGAGAGTAGTCTCCATCAATTCTCTTTTAAACAAAAAGTCATGCTCAGGGCTCAGAATCTGTGTGTAAATCCTCGGTCCCCCTGTACATGTCTCCAAAAAATCATATTCAGAACTAAAGTCACCATCTGGGCCTTCTCCTACATCAGTAAAATCTAACAGTATTGCTTGCGTCTGCCCCTTCGACATCATAGAGATTACAGTGCATTTTTCCAATGGAGCCTTTCAGCCCCCTTTTGGATAGTTTATCAGTTGTCGAGTTCTTTTCACGGTAAACATGGGTGAACATGATGCTGGCGAATGACCCGACCAACTCAGAGATCCTGTCAATCCAAGATGAGAGATGTATGGGAGCCAACTGATTTTTCTTATTGAAATAATCAATCAACACTTCTGAATCTCCAAAGTTCCAAATGGATACGTATGTTTTGTAAACCATAGAAGGCCCCATAGTGCCAATATCTCCGCCCTAATGTTAGAACCCGGCCCACCGTACCAATGAAGTTTGTAATGGCATATCAGAGATGTCATCATCTAGGCACCGCAGCCGCATCTGCCATTTTGTGCTGCACCATCAAAGAATCCAACCGGATAATTGATTTCATGAGGTGTTATTCTGATTGATAGATATTTGGGAGGTTTTTGTTGGATTTTTAATGCCTCCCAGCTTTGAATGATTTGGTTCGCAATCCAACCCAGTACCGTGTTCTTATTCTCAAACATTTTCATATTTATGCTCTTCCAAATAAACCAGTGATATACTAGAGGAATGATAAGAAAAAAATTACCTTTGTCCAACCACCATTTTTTGCATTCTTTTGCAGATTGATAGTCAGAGTTTTGATAATGAAAGTGATTTCGTAATATGGATTGGACCTCAGTTGAGAATACATAGTTGTAAAAAATATGCTTATTGTCCTCTTCCCCCTTCATACACAAGCAACAAATACCTGGGCCAATCTTTCCTTTCTTCATTAAATTCTTCTAGGTTAAGTTTTTCTCCTTCCACACACACCATAAAAATATTAATATTTTGATTTGTGAACCAACATTCACCAGTTTTTCCATGTTGCATTTCCAAGTTCACCAGATATGTTTTTTTATAATAATATTTCCTTTTAGAAGACTACTGCCCTAGACAATCCTATCTCCTGCGTTTACTCTATTCCATCCCATGCCTCTTTCCGCTTCCATATAGTATCTCCATTCATCTCTTAAATGATCCTGTATACCTAGTTCCTCTGCGCCAATCCATATCAGGATGCCATCCTTCCATGTTTTTATGAGCTGAGCAATGAAGAAAAACCCTCTCCTATGCAGATATTAAATTACTTGTTCTCCAAGTTTGATGTTGTCCGGGAAACCTCTAATATTCCTTTCACCAATCATGATTCTCTGTCTGTTCCCAAAACTCCATTTGAGGTGATTTATGAAGGCAGGGAAATTTTTTGTGAAACTCCTCCAAATATAAGATCCTTTATCATCTTTCTGTCATCCCATGAAGAAATTATTATCAAGATCATTGGTTTTATAATATTTATATCACATGATGTCTTTCCGAATGCCTTCTTGATAGAAACTTCTCCACCAAGACTTCAGTAGTAGTGTTCTTCCAAACATATCTGCATTCAGTATTCCCCAGCCCCCGCGGTCCTTAGGAAGGGTAAGCATATCCCATCTTGCCAGATGATATTTCTTCTCGCCCTGCTTACCATTCCATAAGAAATTAGCCATCGAGGCCTTTATCCTGTCAGTGATGGTAGACTGAATAAGAAATAAGTGAGCTCAATATATCAAAATCTGTTGTAACACTGCTCAGATGATGATCAAATTTCCTCCCTTGGAAAGATACTTATGAGACCAATCATTTATCCTCCCTGGTATCTATCTATGATCCATATCTAGTCTTCGACTCTGTACTGTGCTGACTCAGAGGTGAAAACCCAAATATGTTAGCCCCTCCGAAAGAGGTTTCTTTTTGAACTTGAAAATTTCATAGATCTGATCAATGCATGTAGGATCCCCCACAGAGTGATATATGCATGAATTTAATTCGTTAGCAATCATGCCTGACGCCTTACAAAATCTATTGAAGGTATGGTAAAGCGTGTCCCAACAATTAAGAATCAACTTACCACACATCACCACATCGTCAACGAATAGGCTGTGGGTGATTTCCCGTGTAAACAAGATCTTGATTTCTTTAAATAAACCCAAAGAGTTTGCCACCATGATCTTTCTGCTTAATGCATCCATGACCAGTATAAAAAGAAGGGGTGACAATGCACAACCCTGTCGCAGTCCCCTCCTGGGCTTAGAAAACCGAGAATCTGATCCATTAATCATAATTTCCATTTCAGTATTGCATACACATCCCATCATCCATTCAACCACATCTCTATGCATCCCAATCTTGATGAGAATCATCCTTAAAAATGCCCAATCTATGTGGTCATATGCTTTGCTTAAATCTACTTTCATAATGATAGCTTCTGTCTTTTTGTTGTGTATCGGGTGCATCACTTCTTGTACAGTAACCACCGCATCATGGATTAACCTGTTGCTCAGAAAACCATACTGCTCTTTTGATATATGGACATCTAAGACTCCTTTAATCCATTCTGCAATAATCTTAGATGCAAGTTTATACAAAGTGTTGCACAAAGATATCGGCCTAAAATCTTCGAAGGTCGAGGCACCCTTCTTTTTTGGGATAAGTGTCAAAAAATTCGAATTGATCAAACCCAGAATCTGCCCTGTCCTTCTAATCTCATCCACCATTTCCATCAAATCCTTAAGAAATAGGCCTGAGAAATGTAAGAAGAAATCTGGGGTGCAACTGTCCAGCCCTGGACTCTTATCTGGTTGGAACTTCTTAAGAATACCTTCTACCTCCTCCATACTAAATTCCTTGTTGAGGATTTCATTATCCTCCATCGAGAACATAAGTGGGAATTCCTGGACCTCCCATATTTGATCAGTGATGAAAGATCTCTTGCTTTAAAGAAATTCTCGAAATATTTAACTGCCTCTTGCTGAATTTTCTCTGTGGTGGTGTGCTCTTTACCTTCATGTATAATTTTCCAGATAGTATTTTGTGTTTTCCTCCCATTTTCACATGCATGAAAAAACTTTGTATTTTGATCCCCCTCTTTAAGCCATATAGCTCTGCTTTTGAGCCTCCAAGTCCTCTCTTGGAAGAGGAGGATTTCCTTTTTCTCAGCATCCAACTTCTTGACCCATACCCAGGCTTCATCTTTCAGGTGATCACAATCAATGTGTTTAAGTAGAACCCTTACCTGTTCCATTATGTGGTCCAACCTGATTCTCATATTGCGTTTTTTAATGCGCTCCCATATCTTAACCTTCTGTTTTGGCTTTCTTAGAATATCCGAGAAGAAATCCATCGACGATCTATCAACCTCTCTCTTAACTGTCGTAAAAAAATCCCGCATCAGCTTAATGAATCAACATCATCTAACCATGCCCTGTTGAACTTAAAAGGGCACCTACCATCCATTGATTCAAAATTCCATTCCACTATTAACAATCTATGATCGGAAATCATAGTGTCTTCAATCCTCATGGTAAATCTGCCTACATATGAGAGAAAATCCTCCTAAATGAGTGCCCTGTCCAGCTGCTTTGCAATGAAATCCCTGGCTGATATTCCATTATACCAAGTCGGACCCCTACAAATAGGTATAATATCCTTTAGATTAAAATCCCAAAACATATCGTTTAGTTTATCCGACACCGGATCCAGAAGACCAGCCCCCTCAAATGTCTCTGCTGTCCAGTGTACAGTTAAAATCCCCAGCAATAATAAAATGTTTCAAGGCTAGAAACCCACATCTATCCATATTTTTCCAAAAAACCTCATGGCACTGATACAGGCCATAGAGATTGATGAGGTTCACTCTACGATTGAAACCCCGCACATAGACCGATAGCAAAATGCAAACAAAAAAATTGTAAGAAGAAAAGGATGCCAATCTCGAGTTCCAAAGTATGGCCATACCTCCTGACCGTCCCACCGCATCCTTAGATGACACTTACCATTATGGAAACATGTCAAGAAAATAGGATATCACCTGATCAACAGTAGAAAAAGTTTCTTGAATGAAAATTATATAAGGCTTTAATTGTCTAAAAAAATCCCTCAGAGACACAAATTTCTCCCTGCCCCAGTCCCCTAATGTTAAAAGAGCAAAAGATCATTTGCAAAACTGCTTCGAGGGCTCCAAAGCTCTAAAAACCCTATCCAAAGAAAGTGTGACCGGAATAACCCTAAAGGAACCAAAAGAAAATTCAGATAAGACATGGTTCAGGGATATGGATTTCTTTTTCTCAAGCGGGCGGCCACGTCTTTTGCACATAGTCACATTGGATGCAGAAGTCAGACTGACGAAAATGGGAGGGGACATGCATTTTCCTTTGTGGATATCGAGAGGGAACATCTACGCCTCTAGGATGGTTAAAAGAAGCTCAATGTCACTGCCAACATAATTTCACGAAGATAAAGGGGCGTCCCCGGACATGGAGTCCAAAGCCACATGAGAAACCAGAACAATCGGAGATGTGGGGAGAGGGTGGGAGACCGTAAGTTTCCCACATTCAATGCCTGGGTTTATCGACGACCCCATATGCATATGTGGGTAATTATTTGATTGATAAATATCCTTCAAATAAACATGATGAGTCAGACTGTGTAATAGCCTATCTCCCAACCCCATGAATGCATTTAAACCATCGACCCCATTCAAATCAGGGATCTTTGTATGATAAATTGGTGGAGCTTGGTTCTTACCTGGTGAGCACGGAGGCAGAGGATGAGATGTCCGTGTGTTAATAGGAACCGAGCTTGGAACCATAGCCCGCAGAGTCGGCCTCCTGTCCCCAATCTGAGCACCCACTTTTCAATCCCACTGAAGGTGACCGGTTTGATGACATATATGGCAGCAGAATGGTAACTGCCAATAATCGATCACTTGTCTATGGACGCGTGACTCCCATTCCAGATCCAAAAAAGCCGGAAGTCCCCCTGAAAATGATAGTTCAACCAATAGCCACGCAACCCTTTTATCGAATGCACCACCACATTTGGGATCAACAATTCTGCACGTTCCTATGTTGTTTCCGATAGTAGTCAGGACCTGCATAGACTAGAACTCCAGTGGAATTCCAGGGATTTTCACCCATACCAAATGGTTTGGTAGTGTGTCTTTTATAGGGTTAAATATGATATACCATTGGTGGAGGGCGAGAAAAACCCCCATGAACCCACGTCTGACAGAAAACCTCCCCAATTTCCTTCGACTTGTTAAAATGGAGGCTCCACCAGACATTTTAGAGCTTAGAAATCTTTGGTGTATAGCTAAGAAGGTTATTCTAGGCCTCTGAAAACCATTTGAAAAGGTCCGATGTGCCCATCTTGTCATAAACCCACCTCCCAAGCAAAGAGCGAGACTGCAAACAATCAGCTCTTTCGCACATGATGTCGTGACCAAAACTCAACAGTCTGCCTTTAGAAGCAGGCTTGAAAGGTTTTCTTATCTACTTTATCTCCGGTCACGGTCCCCCACCGTCAACCCCAGGCGAGTGGACCACCTTACTACCCAACGAATTAAGATCGGATACAGTCTTTCCACACGCAATCAACGAGGAGTACTAGATAGCCCCCCTGACGGTGATAGGAGATAGTGGAACTATCTCATTCTCCACCTTCGCGACATGTAAAAATGCTTCAGAGGCCTCCGTGCCATCAAACTCTTTTAGGAACCTTGTAAGGTCTGCCATTTGTCCCTATCTATCAGAGGAGAGAAGCCACTAATACCGATATGTTATACTCTTTAGCCATCAATCATTAATTCCATAATCCTTCCATATCCCCATATAAAATATCGCCGAATTTAAGCATAAAATCCTTCCAAAATATGGATAGATGGAATAATAGCAGTAAGTCCTAGGCACATATCATACAAAGTGTCTTTCATTCGACGAATCGGGAGCTGATGTGACAGCTCCCGATCCGCCCCTCCGGCAACCATTCTTTCTTCGGCAAGTTGAAAACGGATGGCAGCAAACGGCAAGTGGAAAACGGATGGCAACAAACGGCGATGAGCGCCTTCTCCACCACGGCGATTGGAACGCCGCTCCTCCTCGCAATCCGCCACCCCCAGTGGAAAAGACGTGAACCTAAACCCATTGAATGCTGCCATCCTCCCCAAATATTTCAAAATCGGTCTTCGCGCGTTTCAGTTTCTCATTAGCGCTCTACCTTCTGCTGTTCGTTTCCTGTTT
Source organism: Pinus albicaulis (assembly GCA_034641835.2). Classification (NCBI taxonomy): domain Eukaryota; kingdom Viridiplantae; phylum Streptophyta; class Pinopsida; order Pinales; family Pinaceae; genus Pinus; species Pinus albicaulis. Next base: position 736,095,054 of record CM076584.1, on the reverse strand, counting down.
TTTCATAGCGCGGCCACTACCTTCAATTCTTCGTGGGTGACCCTGTTTCGCACAGCGTTCTAGTCGCCAACCTGTTCCTTTTCCTCACTTGCCGAGTAAGAAAACTCTTTATCTTACTCAGTTTTTAAAAGGAAAAATATCCTTCTGTTGTTCGTTTCCTTTTCTGTATTTTTTTCAAACATTTAACGTTCCGATCTAGATTGGAAATTGCCACCCGCTAACTGTGACACGACAACCACTGCAGTCTTGATATGAAGATTTATTTTCTTCTACCTTTTTCATAGTGGTCGATTGAAAAAATGCAAAATCTGTTCATAGCTATTAATAACCTGTAAGCAGATACTGAGAAGAATTTTCTGAGGAATTGAGTTTCGTAGATGACATGACTGTATCTATATGACATCTTCATTCAGCAAACACTATTTTTCGTGCCTGGATTCAAAGATTTTCATCTCATAGTTAGGTTTTTGGCATAGTATTATGGTTTTTTTAATTAATGCATTTCCCGTGGGTAATTTGGGTATAGTATCATGTTTTTTTAAGTTGTTTTGATCTGTATCTTTGTCATAGTATTATTATTTTTTTAATGCTGTTTTGGTTGGTAATTTGAATGATTAAGAGTATTATTTGTTATTTTATATATGGTTTAATATATATGAGCCTTTTGGTTAGTAATTTGAATGATTAAGAGGATCAAAGGAAAATATTCTCAATTTTGACCAATATTTGTAGAGGATCAAAGGAAATATAAGTAAAGTGAAGAATTTGTTGTTGTATTTTCTAAAAATTTGGAGAGAAAGTATAATTGCCTATTCTTGCAATTCATTTTCACAACATTTTAAAGTCCCCATAGACATTGATAGAGAGATTCCCTGTGAGATAGCAATATGAAGCAATACTCTATAAAATATGTTCAGAAATTTTAGAAAGAATATGAAAAATTTAGGTAGAAATTTTTGAAAATATGGATTATAGATGTCAAATTTCAAGATTATGTGTGCTCCACAAATTTTTGATGGTGCTGAATCTATTTCCACCATTAAGACACAATTCAAACACTCTATTTTCTGAATTCAAACAATCTATTTTTGTGTGCTCCAGAATTCAAACACTCTAACTATATGAGCTTTTGAAAAAAAAATTCAATTCCTTCAAAAAATTGTATTATGTAGCGTAGGTTGAAAACTCATATGCTTTATTGGAACATGTACATATATTATTGGCTCAAATAATAAAAAAAACATGTACATATATTATTGGCTCAAATAATAAAAAAAGTGTTACTGAGTCAAAGGTTTTTTAATTTCATACAGTTAAGGTGTTACTGTCATTGGACATGCCATTTGTTACAAGCCCATTATTATTTTTTTCCAGATAATATCATGGTTAATGTTGTGGTTAGTATTAGTTTCAAGAAACCACTATCATTTTTAAAATATTTTAATGCTATTGACATGGTATCGAGTTTTGTTAGTGATAAGTACTCCAAAGAAATCTCTAATTATTTTTTAAAAAATAACCTAATTGTTTTAAAGAAAAAAAATATTTACCTCTTAGAAAAATAAGAATAAGAATAATGGTAAGAGAAAATATTTTTAAAATCAGAATTATAATGTTTAAAATTTATAATTATTATAAATCCAACTTCCAAAAATGATGATGTTTTGATGGATGTTATAATGGTATTTTCATTTTTATATAATTTAATTTATTGTATTTTATGAAATAGAAAATGACGAGAATGTTAAATAAATATAGTAGTTTTATTAGTTATGTAATATGATTTTTATTGGATGTTAAGCTGTTATAAATATTTCCAAAAAAGTTTTGGTTAAAATCACATAAGAATGAACTTTGTCAACATAATTAATAAAGAATGAGATGAGAGATCAGATCTAAACATTAAGCTTAAATAAATGTAGAGATGTCCCAAACTAGGTGTTTGGAATAACGACTAGTTTGACCTACTTAGAAAAAATTAGCCAAATTTTATATTTAATATTTTTAATTTTCATTTTGTTAAAGATTTAAATATTAGAAATCATTTAAATTTTAATTTGTTAAAGTTTTATATAATATAAAATTATATTCTATTTTTTTTTTTTTTAATTTCAATGGTTTTTTTTTAATATTCAAAAATTAAACTAAAAATATCATTTTCAATTTTTTTTAAATACTTATCAATTAGTTTATATTTATATTGATAAATATAGAGATCAAATCTAAAGATTAAGCTTAAATAGATGTAAGGAGGTCCAAACTAGGTGTTTAGAATAATAACTAATTTGATTTAGTGAGAAAAATCAGCCAAATTTTATATTTAATATTTTTAAATTTCATTTTTTTAAAGATTTAAATATTAGAAATTATTTAAATTTTAATTGGTTAAAGGTTTATATAATATAAAATTATATTATATTTTTTTAAATTTGAATGGTTTTTTTAATATTAAATAATTAAACTAAAAATATTATTTTTTATTTTTATTTTTAAATATTTATTAATTAGTTTATATTTATATGGATAGATATATTAGGTTTTGGAATATGATTTTTAATTTTTTTATTTAATTAGTATTTATTAAGTGGATAGTAAAGATTTGATACGTCCTCAAAATATTTAAAGTTTTGATTTCATATTTAATTCTTAGAATTTTTAGATCTCGAGATTAGTGTTTTTAGTTTTGAGTGTTATTTCTAGATTTCTAGAATTGTAGTTTTCTTTTGGAGAATGTTTGATTGTAGTTTCGATCTTGAATAATAAAGAGATTTCTTTTTGAGCAATTGGTCATTTTGCGTTCTCGTGAAATAAGATTTCTTTTCATATATTCTTGTTTTGAAGGAAATAATTGTTTTAAAAGATTGCATCTCTCAACTCTTTCTTTTAGATAGAATTCATTGAAAGGAAATGAATTGTTTCTCATAATAGATGCATTTTTAGTGTTTTGAGTCGGGTCATTACATATCATCAAAGTTTCACTTTCGCACCTATTGTCCTAAGAAACAACCTATTAAAAGCAACGCTTAAATTAAAATCAATCTAGTAATTTTTATATTTCTAGGACTCTTTTCACCAACATAGCTTAGGCTAGTGTCTTGGAGTAGGGAGTAATTAACTCTCCAAGACAATTAAAACAAACAAGTAGTTAATCTTGTGGTAGAAAAAATCCAATAGTAGCTTGTATGCTCTGGGAAGCTTCTCTTAAAGGAGTCAAGCACGAGATCTTATCCGAACCAGTGAGGTGATCAATTCCAACTCATTGGGAACGATAGAAGATGTGCGCGTATTAACAACGGTAAACCTCGGATTGACCATTGTCGAGGAGCCTGGGGTCATTTGTCGGTATACCTTGGATTATGTCAAGGAGCCTTCAAGGGGATTGAGCTTTGTTACTCTGCCCTTGCGCGTATATCGGATCGTAGACTGTTCCCCCAGGTATATTTGTTCCTATTGGTGACCATAGTGGCCATAAACTTTAAGATTTTTTCCTAAGGTGACGGTGGAGGAAAGATCCCACTGTACCTGGAGCAGACGTCGACTAGACTCACTTGGACTCTCCGGAGGGTTATCTTCACTCGAGATGGTTTAAGTGGAGAAACTTGGACCGGTCTGTTTCATTAAGCAGGTTGTCGGGGTAACTGTTCCAACCGCCATTTCTACATTAAATTACTACGATGTTGGATTTCATCACCAACTAGTGTTTTTAGTGTGGGAATCTATTGTTTGTGTGTGGTTTGATCTCCTAGATTTTGTAAGTGTTTGATTACTTGATTGTTTCCTTAGTGACTTTAGGAGTTTTAATTGAAATTTTCCTTGATTGTGTGTGATTAATAATTTTTAATCGTGGCTGAATTACCAAGACAATCGCGTAGACTTCAGGGGAAACCCCCTAAGTATACACCAAGCCAACTTGAAGGACTGAAAGCTCTGGTACCGCATACTATCAGTAGAATTAGATCAACAGAACCAGGAGAATCATCCATAATTACTCATCCTAATTATCATGAAGTAAATCAACCTCAAACAACAGAATATATTCAAGAGCCAATTTCAATTTCCGAAATCACTGACACTGCTTCTGCAACCAGTGAATTAGATGAAAAACCTGAAATTTCTGAGCCAGACACTGAACTTGTTGTGTTGGAATCATCTTCAGGATTTGTTACTCCGACTTCTAGTGATCCTGATTCACCTAGGGTAAGACATCGCATTACCAAAAACCTTCCTTTTGATCTCATATGTATTGAACAACTTTTAGGTCCAGACGAAGACGTAAATCTTCTTGAAACCCAAGAAACTTTGAATCTTAGGGAGAGTGAATCAATATTCTACAGTCCTTTTAGAACCGACACTTAGTATTTATCATTAACAGATTTTTTACAAAACGCAGGTCTTACTTATTCACCACCCCGTAATCCTTTTTACCCTACACCGAGAGGTTATCAACGTTCATTAGCTATTTTGGGTGAGTCATCTATGTTTTCTGAATCCCCAAAAACATTTTTATCCGGTGGTTTGTCTATTCCTCGAGGATACCAGTCACTCTCTGGTATCTTCTCAGGAGCAGCTCCTCAATCAATTGAAAAAATGTTATCATCTGGTACGAATGGAACAAACACTGCAACGTTGAACACAAAACATATTTATATGATGTCTGGAAATATTCCAAATCCTCAACCTCAAGGAATTCAGTTACCGCCTAGGGGGCAACCTCAAGGAAGTTAGTTACTGCCTGGGGGGCAACCTCAAGGTATTCAATTACCACCCGGATCCATCTCAAATCCATATCAAATTCAATAGACTATGTGCAACCCAATGTGCAGTTACCTAATCAACCTGGACAGCCCATAGGTTCTGGTCCAACCTAGCAACCCGTACAACCTACCATTCAAGTCTCTGCACCCGGTTCTGTTCAGCAGCCTAGGCCTAGTACACCTCAGACTCTGCCTCAATCTGCTGCTTCTGCTGCAACTTCTGTTCAACCTACCACACCTATCTCTGGAGTATCTTCAGCTCCTGTTTCTACTACCCTTGTATCAATTCAAATTCCTCAAGTATCTGTGCCACAGTTTGGCAGTATCAATCTGGACATGCTACACAAAATCCAACATATCAGTATCAGCCTTATCCTAGTTATACTTATCAAGTACCTCAACAATCTCAGTTTGGTCCGGTTAATCCTAGTTACCTAGGAGGTTACACAATTCCCAATGCAAATCCAATTCCAGGATATCCTGGATATCCTCCTCCTGGAACTGGTTCGATCACACAAGGTTATCAAGACCCTAGTCGTTGGTTACCATTCATAGCAACTTTAGATTTACCTGATATATCATGCCTTACGAATGATCCCATTTTTTATCTTCCGTATTGGTCGCTGATTCCTAATAAGTTGCCCAGTAATATTCCAAAGTTTGAAGGTAATTCAAGAGAAGATCCATCTATTCATCTTATGAATTATCACCTCTGGTATGCATCCAATTCACTAATCGATGATTCAATTCGATTACGTCTTTTTTAGAGAACTGTCATTGGTCTAGCTGCCAAATGATACATTGAGTTACCACGAGGCTCATTTAATAATTTTAATGCACTAGATACTTCTTTCTTAACCCATTTTCAGTTGTCTGTCAGATATGAAAATGGCACGGATTGTTGACCTCATTAAAACAGTCTACGTCTACGTACATATTCGATCACATTCATGAACGGAGACGTAAGAGACGTTTGGTGAAAGTCTTCATTCCGGATCAAATTTTGGCTGAATGGTTTATCAAATCATTATTGCCCAAAATTACTGAGGATGTGGCCAAAGGAGGCATTGTTACAGAAGAGCAAGTCATTTCTCAAGCTTAGTACCTTGACCTTGTATATACACAGTCAGGTACTATGTATGACAAAATCCTCGATTTACCAAGACCTTCATGTTAACTACAACTCCTTTAGGCTCTCATGTCGCTGATGGTGTAATTGGTTCTATTAGCACTAGCAAGAGTAAGACAAAAACTTCCAAGACGACTTCTCCTATTATAACTTTACCCGATTCACCCAAAGGAGATTCGAAGTCATTGGTCTTCGCTGAAATTATGTGTGACTTCTCAAGTACTGACACTGTGGCAGAATATCTGATCGCGAATGAATCTTTGTTTCTTATCAGTACCCTCGATCCTTGGTATGGAGATATCATCATTTATCTCCAAACCCAAACTTTTCGGCTCGAACTCTCACGATCACAACTACAAACACCGTCCTCAGAAACACAGTATGCAGCTCTTCCTATCAAATGAAAAATAACATATAACATTCACAAATAATGCAGTTGTTGAGGTGGTGTTAAGCTAAATCTATTCAAATCGTCATATGAACCAGCAAAATGGGAACTTACTTCTGGTTCCGATCCAGATGTTGAATATTTCTTTGTATATAGTTCCAGTGATGAAGAAAATCTAGATATATTTCTTTCTATATAGTTCAGATCCTACACAGTCAAACACCGTCCTCAGAAACAGAGTATGCAACTCTTCCTATAAAATGAAAAATAACATACAACATTCACAAATAATGCAGTTGCTGAGGCGGTGTTAAACATCGACACTTTGGAGCACATAGGAGCGGTGTAAGACATCCACACTTGACGTGGACCTCCATAAGGATCGGTCCCAACCACGTGGAGAAAATGTGATGAAGGTGGACAAGAACCAGTGAGACTGGACATCACATCCTATGATGGTTAAGATAATCACTCAACCACTTTCTTTCAAACTTTATAAGGTCTAATGTGCATTCACTACGAAAGCAAGCAGCTAGAAAGGCAGACCCTCCTTAAGGAGGCTGCATCTAATCAGTTTTTCAGAGACTTGCCTTTTCTAGCACCTTGAAAAATGATTTTCCAGCACCTACAGGAGTACTAGAAATCATTTTCCACTACATCATTTCATGGATATGCAATTACTATATTTCTTGTTGTATATGTACAAATCACCTTCTCATCATTTCGAGCTCCCTAATATGTTTTCACATTTTTTTGCAGACAGTCATCTAGCATGGAAAACAAATGGAAGTCAGTCATGGCTCTTGAGGTGCAAGACCCAAAAGAAAAACTCATTTTTTCTAGTAAAGATTTAGTTTGGGCTGAAATCTACAAAGAAAACATGAATATTGACCGTGTTGCACAAATTCCCAAAGAAAGAGTTGATGATTTTAAAAAAGGAGAGGAATCGAATCCAGATGCTCCATGTTCCTTCCTACGTCTACAAAAAAAACGACTGAGCACAAAAGCCTTACAGTATGAGCTGTAAGTATTTTAGAACTACATTGTTTAGATGTTGATATTAAATATGCTTTATATTTACCAGATTTGGTGACATTCCTGTAATTTATTTTGTAGTTATCATTGCTCATATGGTCCAGCTGACAAGAGAGAAGAATGGAAAAGAAAATGAATGAAGTCATATGCCAAAAAGAGGGGATGTCAATGCCACTTTATTGTAAAGATTATGGTTCAAGATCCCAACATAGCAGTAATAACATACAATCAGTATGATCATGAAGATGGGCAAGGATGGCCTTGTCATGGTAAAGACAACACTATAAGTGATGATGTTACTCAGAGAAAGCCAAGACT